>VFXL01000224.1:0-120000 GCA_009761765.1 Phenacoccus solenopsis | reverse complement strand
GAGAAGAGGTAATTTAATTGGCAGGATAAAGCGGCATCGTTAATTTCCCTATAAGCGTAAGATGAGCACGAAGATGGGAAAAAAGAGACGATTAAGCGATAAACGACATACCTTTGACGCGGCATCGAGTTAAAATTCAAAGGAAGTTTTACCTTCGTATCGTATCGCCTTTCAAGCCAATAAAATCTATATAACTTTAATTTAATTTCACCCTTCGTAATGCGATTGCGAAGAAAGTTTTAAAATTAATAATCGAACCGTGAAGCACTTGCTGAAAAACCGTCTATCCTATTTATCGTCGTGAAAAAAGTACGAAACAAGAAAACTCGCCCAACTTTCGCTATTTACAGCGGCGATTAATTAATAAACGTTCCAATTTAAGCGATACCATCGGTTCCAAGGCGTTCTTTATAATACTTTGGACGTCGCGAGTATTTCAAATTAGGCTTAACTTGATTGAAAATCTGTCTAATTTCCGAGTGAGAAAATTTGAAATGAAATTAGTCGTTATTCTGTCTTTGTTATTTTACGATAAGTATTAGAGCATATACCTGGTTTGGTAAATGGTGCTGAAATTTCTTGAATCGTTGGTATTTCCTCAGCAAATGTAGCTAGAGAGTTGAAAGTTTGGTACGCGATTAGTTTAGGGCTATAATTTGACCGCACAGTATTGGTCTAAATGGCTCCAAAATGACGAATGAACAAAAATGTGAGGATTACTTGAGGGATTTCGAATATAATGAGTAAAGATGCAGTGGTTATCACTTTGAATTTCACCTCAACGCATGATCATAATTATGAGATTTAATTACTGAGATATTTCAAAAATATTTGGTGTCGGTATGGAGAACTATCATGATTTTTTTCATTTCAACTTTGAACAAAATTATCGTAAATTACTTTTTGTAGTTAATTATTTTATCAATTTCGTTTTTTTTTTCTTTATAATATATTGATAAAATGATGCCAAGTATGTGAAAACTGATTACAAAAATTTATTTATCGAGTTTAAATACTCTGATAGATACGACATGACTAAAGAATCTTGAAATGGATAAGTTTTTAATCATAGATTCCTTCCTGTTGAAGATAGGTTCCCGCTCGCGTGATTATTGCATATAGGGGCTGGGAGTATCAAAATTTTACTTTCGTAGCAGTTCTTTTTATTTTTGTTGTAAGTTCTTTTGTTGTTGTTGTTGTTGTTGTTTTTTTGTTCAAATTTATTCAAATGTTGTATTTATATGGAACCTTTTTTCCTCAATATATTAGTATACATTTATGTATTATCTATATACATATATGAAACCACAAATACCTTTATAAATATAGATATTGATCAAAAATCCTGACTTCATGCCTTTAATTTGAAGGTAGGCAATTTATTCGACATTGAAGTAATGTTCGTTGAATATTATTAGCTGAGTTTTTAACCCAAAAACGACTGCTAGCCTACCTGTTTGCGAAGGGTGGGGTCTTCGAATCTTTGCGTTTCAGATCATTTGTAATCATCTGGCAAATGTCCAACTTTTTGGTATATATATACGCATAGATTTATCTATGGATGAAGTGGCATCTTTTTTTTGATACCACTTTACCATCACATTGCTCATCGATTCAGCTATGTGTCATGATGTCACTGGTGTGGTTATTTGGGTGATGCCACTTTACCACTAATATTCTATTTTTCATACAAAAAAATTTTTTTCGGTCTACGGTCGTAGTAGCCTCATTTTTTTGATGTTTACAGGTAAAATGGCATCATTTTAAAAATTTGTTTCCAAGAAAACCTATGAAATTATACATTCCGTTCGCCATTGTGGTGTCGTTAACGTGACATTAGATGCACTTCTGAGGAATGTGCAAAGTGATGCCACTTTGACCATACATCACTATATATATACATGAAAACCATATAAACTGTGATCATTTCTATATATACACAGTTATTGCAAGATCATGAGATCGTTTGCCGGATCTCGCAAAGTTTTACATAGCGCACGTTATTTGCGAGATCCACTACATCGTATAGACAAGTTTTCAGCCGGATCTCGGTTTAGCTATGATTTATGTATGGATATATTTTGTATATTTTTTATATGTCTGAGAGTGAAAGCGAGATCCGCCCGATTTTCTACTCCCCTCTATAACACCAGCGCTGAGAGAAATCGGGCGTTGATTCAAATGGTTACTTGGGCATCTAATGAGCCTTTATTTTTTTTTGTTGTTCATCAACATTTTTAAAAAGCACCAATCATATATAATTTAAACTTTTCATTTTCACATGCTCTTTTTTGAAAATTTTTGTGCTAAAAAACTGTATTTATCATCCTAATCACAAATCTGGCAAAATCTCAAATCGGATCTCGCAATCACTGTGTATATAATGGATCTCGCAATAATACATAAACAACTATAGTGCGGTCCACGAAACTAGACCCTTATGTTTATGTATAAAAAATAGAATTTTTGCATTCATATAAAAGACGTTGCCAAATTTCATGAAATCGAATTGTCATTCGCATCCTTCGCATCAGAGGTTCGCTCATCATTCATTTTAATAATCATGTGTTAGCTACCAAAAAAAACGATTTCGCACTTTCTTAAATAATTATATTTTTTTCAACCAAAAAACATATGGCTACCATACTTTTATCTCCTTAATTATTATTAATAAATATGGTAACAAAGTGCTTATCAGGAGGGTCTAGTTTCGTGGACCGCACTATATATATTTTTTCTCCCACGCGTAGCGCCGGCGAGTATTCATAAAATTCGCTCAAAATTTGGTGAGAGACTCTTCTTGAGAATGCGCAAAACAACCTTTTTTTCTTTTTTCGATAAATTTCAAAATGGTGGATCACTGAAATTTTGAGGGGGGGCTGAAGGAGGGACAAAAGCTCAAATTTGTTGTTTTTGATCTCATATGAAAGAGTGAGTCACGGACACCAACATATTTAAATTTCAGCTTCTAAGTGCATTTTGAGGAGAGTTAGAGCAAAAACCTGTGTTTGAGGAAATTTCGTTTTTTGTGTCACACGCCTTGCGCAGGCGGGTGTGGATAAAATTCGCTCAAAATTCTGTGAGCAACTGTTCTTGAAAATGCGCAAAAGTTCTTTTTTTATTTTTTCGAAAAATTCCAAAATGGCGGATCACTCAAATTTTGAGGAGAGCTGGAGAAAGGGTGAATACCTCAAATTTTTCGTTTTTGATCTCATATGAAAAAGTAAGTCACGGACATTAACATATCCCAATTTCAGCTTCCTAAGTACATATTGAGAGGTGTAAGATCAAAAAACGGCTGTTTGAGTAAGTTTTAGGTCATGAAATTTCTTGAATCTTCCATATCTCTCCACCAAATCAAGTTAAAGAGGTCAAATTTTGTGCGTGAAGTTACTTGGTGACCAGAATATGAGTTCTTGAATTTGGATCAAAATGGATCAAAAATGCCGGATTATCAAAATTTGAATAAAGTTTGAGGAGCCTCAAGTTGGTAAAAATGTAATAATTCATATGGTTATTGCGGATAAGATGTATACTATATCCCCAATTCGCTTCGATACATGATGTTGGAGGGGGGAAACCGGGGTTATCAGCCTAAAATAGTGGTGGGGGTACGGGAGGCGTCGAAATGTTTTTATTGCTGTGTCATATGATAAAATGAGCCTAAGCGATAAACCTATTTTGATTTTAGCTTCCTCAGTGATTTTCGAAGGAAGTTAGGGCAAAAAATGGCTTTTGGTGGGGAAATTAGTGCAGGAAATTTCATGAATCTTCCATATCTCATCACCAAATCGGCCTAGAATGGTCAAACTTCGTGTGTAGGATTAGTTGAAAATGAAACGGTTTTGGTTTCGTTCAGGTTCGGATTTTTCAAAATGAAGCGGTTTTGGTGACATTCTGTTCTTTATTTCTATTTAATGTTGTGGTTTCGGTAGTGGTTTGGTAACCCTGGAAGTGAAACTATATTAAACGATATGTAATTATTGATTTTTATTTTTCAAGAGTCGAATAATACTTAATTTAATGAATTAACAACATTTTTCCTTGAGAAATTTTTTGCAACATAAAATAAAATTTTTGGGCTTTATGAATTCATCTGCACAGTTGATTTCACTCAAGGCATTGATGCGCCTTCATTTTCAATGTAGGCAACTTAATCGATAGTAAATCTGAACTCAGTTCTTTGATTAAAATATAGGCAACTTATTCGAATTATCAGATTATTTTACTGATACTTTTTGGCTCATGGAATTAGGTTCCTCTTTTTTTTTTTAAGTTGAAAAGTAATATAACATAAATTAAATAAATAAGAATAATAATAAACCATTGTAGAATTAAACTTTTGAGTTTTAAAGTAATCATTTTCAAAATGATTTTATTATTATTTTTTAACTTAATGGCATTCACATTATAGTTCTTGCCGAGTGAGCTGCCCACGAACATTATGAAGACGTCTCCAAATAAATTATCAAATGTTTTGTGTAAAATTCGAGAAACATCGTTGCATAAGCTCGAATATTGCACAGTTGTAATAGAAGTAGTTAAACTTAACATCCATTTATTTGAAAGATTTTATTTCACTGAGATTAAGATGAACGAATCAACTTTCCATTGTTTTTTTTTTCAACAACAAATAGAAATTGTTAGAGGGCAATTTCGCGACTCATTGTTGATATAACACGTGTTTAGCATTAGTACACTCTTATAAATTGAATAAAAAAAAATTAAATTTTATAAAATGAAAAAAATATTATTGAAATTTTTCTTTTATAACTCCCAGGTTTTCACTGCTTTCAAGCTTAACACTACATATTTCCAACGTTTTACTTACAGATGAGAAAACACCCCTCACGTTCGAAATCGCCGCATCATTCAAGGGACCACGGTGACGATCATCTGATGGGTAACGATATCTTGAACACAAGTACAGGCCTGTCACATACACCCGTCGTGGTTGTCGCTCAATCATCGTACAACCGAACCAGTCAAGATAACGTCGAAGTGAAAACCCGCGGTAACGGAAATCACGATGAAAACTACCCGGTTTATTCTAAAGAAGTGATTACAATCGGCATCGGTTGTTTTCTACTGCTTTTATTCAACATTCTAGTCTTCGTAGGCGTTTACTACAAGGATAGAAGGAATAAACATATTAGACATCACCATAGCTGTCAAAGGAGAAAAAGACATCATGATCATTGTGATAGTTCTTGTAGCGTGAGCAATAGTAGTTTAAGAGATACGCCGGATATTTGCACGAAAATTTGCAAACCGCCGGTCGAAAATGGAGGCATTAAATCGAATTTTAATTCGAGTAAGTTACACATAATTATATTCCCTGTGGGTCCAATTGATTAGACAACATCCAAAGAAAAAATTCCTTACGGGTTTGAAATGTTATAGGTGGGCTGCACTTTGTCACATACACCCGTCGTGGTTGTCGCTCAATCATCGTACAACCGAACCAGTCAAGATAACGTCGAAGTGAAAACCCGCGGTAACGGAAATCACGATGAAAACTACCCGGTTTATTCTAAAGAAGTGATTACAATCGGCATCGGTTGTTTTCTACTGCTTTTATTCAACATTCTAGTCTTCGTGGGCGTTTACTACAAGGATAGAAGGAATAAACATATTAGACATCACCATAGCTGTCAAAGGAGAAAAAGACATCATGATCATTGTGATAGTTCTTGTAGCGTGAGCAATAGTAGTTTAAGAGATACGCCGGATATTTGCACGAAAATTTGCAAACCGCCGGTCGAAAATGGAGGCATTAAATCGAATTTTAATTCGAGTAAGTTACACATAATTATATTCCCTGTGGGTCCAATTGATTAGACAACATCCAAAAAAAAAATTCCTTACGGGTTTGAAATGTTATAGGTGGGCTGCACTTTTTATGTGATATTTCATCTTTGACTCTATGTCAGTAGACTGCTATTGCTTATTGTGAAATATTTTGAAGCATTAAAATAATAAATACAAAATACAACTGCGCTTGCGCACCAGGTTACTGCATTCCTGATTCGATGAAAATATCAGGAAGTCTACATCATATCCAATCAGAATTCGAGCAGATTTTCATTTTTATTTTCATGTTTTAAAATGTGTCTACTTTTTCGTGGCTATAGCATTCCATTGATATAAAGTCTATGTCTTTCAAATGTGAAATCAATGTAGCCATATAACGTGTTATAAAAATTTTTCAAGAAAGAGGTGTTTTTGTGTTTTGTATAGAATAGTTATAGTATCTGGTCCATGTTCTGATTGGTCATACGTCATGCATGTAACAACCAATCAGCAAATTGCAAAGTATTAAAATTATCTCGACTTACTCATGAAATAAAAGTATGAATCAGCTGATGATTCAAATCACAAACGAATTTCATTCGTTCACTGAAAACTGAACGATATTATTCAGGAAGGTAGAAATGAATTTACCTACATTTTATCACATTCTAGCTTTATGATTGGTTGTTAGGCTCTTAATGTATGACTAATCAGAGTATGGACCAGATAACTACTCTATTAACTAATCTATTGGACGCACGGTATTTATAGCAAAGTTGTTACTAGTGGCATAAATGGGGGGATAGCAGGGTTGGATCGTTCGTGAACGCGTTCACGTTCAGTTCATTTTGAAAATAAAATTATTACGTTCAGTTCACGTTCACGTTCATGCTAAAAATTTGTTCGTTCAGTTCACGTTCATTTAAAAAAATAGCCACGTTCAGTTCAAGTTCGCGTTCGTAGTCATTTTGTTCTCGTTCAGTTGAGTTCACGAACGTGAACGATTTTCATTTCGTTCTATAAAGAAAAAATAAAAATAAAACTGTAGCAACTTTGGCTTTTAATGCTTTTACATATTATGTTCATTTTTGAGGGAAAAACACGTTCAGTTCAGGTTCATGGTCAAATCTCGTTCAGTTCAATTCACGTTTATTAAAAAAAAAAAACGTAAGCAGCCATGCCGCATTACTGGAGCTGAGTTTTTAACTGGGGCATGTTTTGATTTAGTAATAACCTTACTTAACCGTTCATGACTACAGGCCACACCCAATACCAAGTCTGAAAACCCCTACCCTATCCTTTCCAAAAACACTTAAGAAATTCAATTTGGCACAAATGTAGTATTTCTTGCCATGAAATAATCATGCGAACACATATTTCTCAAATTATAACTATTTGAGGGTCCTCAAATTATCTTCAAATTTTGTAAATCCGCCATTTTGGATCCATTTTGACTCAAATTTAAGTGGTTATATTCTGGTCACAAACTAATCCTACACACAAAGTTTGACCATTCTAGGCCGATTTGGTGATGAGATATGGAAGATTCATGAAATTTCCTGCAGCAATTTCCCCTCCAAAAGCCGTTTTTTGCTCTAACTCCCCTCCAAAATCACTGAGGAAGCTAAAATCAAAATACGTTTGTCACTTGGGCTCATTTTATCATATGACACAGCAATAAAAAATTTTCGACCCCTCCTGTACCCCCACCACTATTTTAGGTTGGTAACCCCACCTTCCCCCTCCAACATCATGTATGGAAGTGAATTCGGGATATAGTATACAACTTATCCCCAATAACCATATGAATTCATATTAATTACATTTTTACCAACTTGAGGCTCCTCAAGCTCTACTCAAAATTTTGATAATCCGCCATTTTGAATCCATTTTGATCCAAATTCAAGAGGTCATATTGTGGTCACCAACTAACCTCACACACAAAATTTGACCTCTTTAACTTGATTTGGTGGGGAGATATGGAAGATTCAAGAAATTTCATGACTCAAAACTTCCTCAAAAAGCCGTTTTTTGATCTAACTCCTCTCAATATGCACTTAGAAGCTGAAATTTGGATATGTTAGTATCCGTGACTCACTCTTTCATATGAAATCAAAAACGAAAAATTTGAGCTATTTGCCCCTTCTCCAGCCCCCTCAAAATTTGAGTGATCCGCCATTTTGAAATTTATCGAAAAAACAAAAAAACAATTTTTGCGCATTTTCAAGAAGAGTCTCTCACCAAATTTTGAGCGAATTTTATGAATACTCGCCGGCGCTACGCGTGGGGGAAAAAAAATATATATATATACCAAAAAGTTGGACATTTGCCAGATGATTACAAATGGTCTGAAACGCAAAGATTTGAAGACCCCACCCTCCCCCGACCTTCCCTTCCCAAATCAGGTAGGCTGTAATAGCTATCGTTTTGTTAAAAACTCAGCTAAAAAAAAGATGTGCTCAGTTCACGTTCGCGTTTTAGATGGTTAATTCTGATTTCGTTCAGTTCAATTGACGTTCATTTTGGTGGAAAAGTTCGCGAACGTGAACGATTTTCGTTCAGTTAAAAAATGAACGACCCATCCCTGGGGGAGAGGCGGTTCCAACTATACTTGGAGTTTTTTTCTGTCTGTGCAGATCAGTGGCGTATCCAGACTGATGGTCATGGGGGGGGGGGGTCCAGCAAAATTTTCAAATACAGAAATCTGTTAGGTGGGCTCAAAATGAGTTAATGGCGTAAAATTAATATTTGCGTACTCGCATTTTTTAATTTTGCGATTTTATTACTCTTGATTATTTGCATATTACATTCTCGTTGTTCATTTGTTTATGACGAAAATACTATTTATGAAATCGCCAAGAGGGGTCCAGACCCCCTGCAGCCCCCCCCTTAAATACGCCACTGGTGCAGATGTGCACATACCGTGTGACCCATTAAACCCCAGCACCAAAGCATCAAATTCCCTGCTCTGTTAACAAAAAATATGTTGTGATTGGATGTTGGTAACGCCGTTTTACAATTAAAAGTTGTGAGTGAGCAAGAAAAAAATTAAAAATCAACTTTGTTTTTTGTTGGTTGCTCTTTGTCATAAAAGATAAAACAGTGTTACCAACATCTAATCACAACTTTTTTGTGTCAAAGTAAGGATTTTGTTTGACGTTTTTATGCTTGGGGCTCGATTGTTGCCCCCGATACACTATACATGATAACATATTAATAAAGTGATGAAATTTTCGAGAATTAGAAAAAAATTAAAAATTGAAACCATAATTACGCAAATGGAATATATTTATATTAATTTTTAATCATAATTTTCAATTTTTATCAACGCTTGAACACCTTTTTTTTTCTCATAAGTTTTATTTTTTTTAAACGATAGTAAAAAGTTTTTAGATGTGAAAGGGTGATGAAAAATTTAAGGGAGAGCAGCGGGTATGCGTACATAATTATGGCCTATTTAATTATTTGTACCTCCCTTTTCCTGAAGAACCCTACTTACTCAACCGCTAGTTATATATCGTTCGTTGCATATCGACGGTAATTTTAATTAGAATTAATTTTCGTTAGCAGATTCGGATTCCGAAACTCAGCAGTCTGATAATGCAAAAAGCGTTCAATTACCTTCTATACTTAAAAAATCCCAACAACCCGGGTCCAGTCAATCATCCGTATTAATTCTTCAACCGACTCAACACTTGAATCAAGATGTACCGATCGAGTTATCGAATATGAAATTCTCCATGAGTAAAAGTTCGACGTTACCGCGACCACCGCCTCCACCGAGGATACCTAAATCACCGGATCTACCGACTACGTCGATTTATCAGAATTATAATAAAATCAGCAGCACGTTAGATCGCAAACACGTTCGTACCAAAGAATTCGACGATCTGAGAGTTTGACAGAATGCCGGTCCTAGTTTTTTCTTGTAATCGTCGTCATTTCCTTAACGTTAAAATGTCTTGTAAATAGTTTTTATACGTACGAACCTCTTTATCTCTTTTTTATACGTTTAAATTCGAAAAATTCTATTTAACACTTACGTTCAACTTATTTTCGTGTATGTTACCTTAGTAAACAATTGGAAGTTTCCAGAAAACTATTAAAGTTATCATTTAACTTGTAAAACGCGGCTTTTGTGAATTTTAGTGTTCTATTCGATACTTACCTACATTTTTTTCTCTGTTTTTGTACATTTCGTTTGTAAATTACCATTAGTTCGTTTGTCAAACTTAGTTTTGTTTAAACATTTTTTTTTTTCGGTATTTGATTATTTTATATCATATTATATGTAAACCCGATATCTGTGATCGTATTTTAAGGACAAGGATTACTGATATTGAAATATATTTGTTCATAAAAATATGAACGTTATTTTTTCAACGTTCGAAGGAATCTTGATTGAAATAAAAAAATTTAAGCAGCCATGCCGCATTACTGGAGCTAACTTGTTCAGGTTTGTAAATAATGAAGCTAACTCCTCCATTTCTACAGGTCACACACATAGTAGCAAGTCTGAAAGCATTTATCCAATCCTTTTACTCTTCTAAAAACAGCTGAGAAGTTAAATTTAGAACTTTCTTATTACCTAAAATGATCATATCGACCCATAGTTCTCAGATTTTAGCAATTCAATACTCCTCAAGTTCTTCTCAAAGTTTGAACATCCGCCATTTTGCATGGTCATATTATGGTCATGAATTAACACTATATACAAATTTAGACATCTCTAAGTCGATTTAGTGAGAAGATATGAAAGATTAATGAAATTTCTAATTTCAAGGAAGCATTGTTAACGTTTCAGCAGGCAATTTTTTTAAGCAAATACAAAATTGAATCGCGTTGGTCGATGTTTTTCTCCACGGAGGGATGGTTACTGAACACACTTCACGTTTACGAACACAGACGGTCACTACTAACTCCGATCCAGATGAAATTTTTACTGAAGGCGGACAAAACATCAAGCAACTTTTAGACAACGCAAGGATAGGCAACAATTTACACTGGATTACTCAAAATATACATTTTATCGTAAAGTAGGTTGACGTATTGATACCTACTTTTTTACGAATATCGATAGTTTCTCATCGAAGTTGGTGGAAATTTAAGAACAAAATGGTAGAAACTGTTAAAAAATGAGCTCCAATCCTAAACACTGAAAAAATGATAACACATTTTTTTGGGGCTTCACTATCTTCCTTTAAGCATTATTTTAAATTTTTAGCGCATTTTGAGAAGTTACGAAATCGTGAAAATTGCCACGCTTTTTATCTAGCTTCGCGCTGTCAAAAGTCTCAAGTTATTTTTGACAGACAGCGCACGCGAATATGCATGGTTACCTCCATCCGCTTTTTTAATTTGCCTACGAGCGACAATCTCATTATTTTCTGGACAGCTCTCGTACATACTGTAACACGAGTAGTTGTCATTTTCAAGTTATAAACTCAGTTTAAAAAAAAATTGAAAATTTTTATCAAATTTATTCAAAGTAGGCTAAAAAAAATCAATATATAAACGAATTACAATTAGCAAAACATTAAAAACATCGTCCTACACGTAAACGAAAATGAGAAAACGAAATAAATAAATTAGAAAGGTAACACAAATGTAAAAAAATTCAAAGGCAGGCTTTCACACGTCTATTTGAAAGGAAGTCTCTTGAGTGAAACGACCGCTGCGAGAGGAACGTCGAAATTCCGCGTCGCTTTCATTTGGTCCGCGTGACTGTGGTCTATCCGAGAAACGAGACGGTGGATTAATTCGATTACTGAAACTACAAATTACGAACGTATCGATTACTCCAACACTGTGGAAAAGTAATTGCCACTTTCTATGGGGTGAAAAAGTCGAAAGATTAATCGAATACCTGAAGGTAGTTTCTTCGGTGTGGCTGGAATAACCGCTGCTACTTTTCACCATTCGTTTACCAAATAGCTGATTTTTGCCTTTGGGTTTCCTCATGGGAGGTGGAGCTGGTTTCCTCGGATCAATAGGGGATACTTCTGAAGAAGAGCTAGATTCTCCTATAAACAAGAGACAAAAAATTTACTTCTATATGTCTTCCATACGTTTTTAAACACTCTATTATCACCAATAGCGATTTTCCATTGTTCATAAAATAAGATTTCTTATTCATTTGATATCAACGGGGCGAAATTAAGAAGAGTTATTTACCTCTAGATGGACCGATATGCCTGAATGAAACTAATTCTTGATTATTCGACTGTCTACTATCGTACTCGGAATCGCTCCCCAACGTATCGTACTCTGAAATAGGCAGATGCAGTGTTAGAATCTTCTTCACTTCAGAATCTGTACTGCCAAAATTATCTGATTCTGTAAAAATATTGCTTTTCAGGTACCATAAAAATTAGCGCAAAATGAAAGGCTATTTGAAATTTCAACCTTTGAAAATCAACAAAGCGATACCGATCCGAATGAAATTTAAATAAACATCATCGCTTCGGGTATCACAAAGCCAAATACTTCGCATACTGATAAAACGGAAACCTTTTTTATCGGTTTCTATAGATACGTAATTTTTTTCTCCTTCCTACACTAAAATGCTGAGAACGTCGAAGTTGATCAAAGATTTCTAAGGTTTTATTTTTCACCGATTCTCACGAAATGCAAATTTCTACCGAATAAGTTTTTTTTTTCCTCGTTGAAAGTACGCCAGCGAGAAAAATTAAAGCTATGCGTACGAACAAAAGGAATTCTAAAAGAAGAAAAAATACGAGGTATTTTCTCTATTGAACGAATATCTCCATTTGGAATATTTTTATATTACCTTTCAAATTTAAGCGTTCATTTCGTTTTGTGAGAATGTAAAGCGATCAAGGAAAAAGATACAATTTTCATGATTACAAAAAATTTTGTTGGATTGTTATCAAGCACAAGAGCGACAAAAATATCCTTATTTAAGTGGTTTAAAGCATGTGTATGTATAATATATCCTTAATCTCTCCTGAAGAATCAACTTCTTGGTTCAAAAATCTCTCTAAAAAAAAACCTAGAGATGATAGTAAATTTCCACTAAATTGAGATCGCTGATGGCTAATCTAACATTATTTGCAGGAACTCACAATTTTTCACTCATACAAAACAAATTCAATTCAGGAACAAATATGTGAAAATATATTTTATAGTATATTTACTAGATGACCCAATCATTTTGTCATGTGACACAAGTCACAACAATAAAAAATTTTCGATATCTCTTGTACCACCACTACATTTTGAGGTTGATAACCCCTCCTTCTCCCTTCAACCAGGGGCGTACCGAAGACCTTCTTCAGGGGGGGGGGGGAGAAAACCAAAAATTGCCAACTAATACCATGAAATTTTACCAACTGTTGACCTTTTTTTTTTTTTTTGCTCCACGAAAAAATATGATGCGCAGTCTTGTTAGTCTTCAAAAAATTTAAATACTGCACAAGTGGTCAAATTTACCAACTTTACGCTAAAACTCCAAATTTGCCAACTTTCCAAAAGCCAAGGGGGGAAGCTCCCCCCTTTCGGTACGTCCCTGCCATCAACATGAATTGGGGATATAGTATACTTCTTATCACCAGTAGTCATGTGAGTTGATATTAATTACTGTTTTACCAATTTAAGAATTCTCAAGTTCTACTCAAATTTTGATAATCCGCCATTTTGAATCCATTTTGATCCAAATTCAAGAGCTCGTATTCTGGTCACTAACTAACTCCACACAGAAAGTTTGATCTTTTTAAGTTAATTTGGTGAAGAGATATGAAAAAATCAAAAAATTTCATGACTCAAAACTTCCTCAAAAACCTGTTTTCTGCTCTGACTCTCCTCAAAACACTTAGGAAGCTCAAATTTGGATATGCTAGTTTTCGTGGCTCACTCTTTCATATGAGATCAAAAAAGGATATAGTATACTTCTTATCACCAGTAGTCATGTGAGTTGATATTAATTACTGTTTTACCAATTAAGAATTCTCAAGTTCTACTCAAATTTTGATAATCCGCCATTTTTGAATCCATTTTGATCCAAATTCAAGAGGTCGATATTCTGGTCACTAAACTAACTCCACACAAAGTTTGATCTTTAAGTTAATTTGGTGAGAGATTGAAAAAAATCAAAAAATTTCATGACTCAAAACTTCCTCAAAAACCTGTTTTCTGCTCTGACTCTCCTCAAAACACTTAGGAAGCTCAAATTTGGATATGTTAGTTTTCGTGGCTCACTCTTTCATATGAGATCAAAAAAAAAGAAACATTTGAGCGATTTGCCTCTTCTCCAGCCCCCCTCTAAATTTGAGTGATCCGCCATTTTGAAATTTAGGAATACTTATGAAAAATAGTTTACGTCCTATTCTCAGAGGTACTATTAATATACACACAAAATTTCATAAGAATCGGTCAAGCCATTTCGGAGGAGTTTTGTTACAAACACTGCGACACGAGAATTTCATATATTACATTTTCATAATGAATGGAGGATTGGAGGTGTTGAAAAGTTGAGGGCTAGCAGTCTTTAAAAAAATAGAGGTCATGATTGAACGTTCTGCTAGGGTAGAAAATTCCTTGCTACACTCCTGCTGAAATATTCGATTGCTACACGTTGAAATTTCAAATCTGAACATTGAGAGAAGAGCCATATCCTCAAAAAGCCGAATGTAAAATTACCGGTGTACCGGTCGGCCAATTCGTGCTAGTTCACAATAATGTTTTATGTATTACCTTGGCTTTCAGAATGTATATCTTTTATTTTGCCACCGGTTCTCCTCACTTTTGTGTATTCATAGTCTTTAATCTGTAACCAAAATAGTTCTATTTGTATTTTTATATGTAATTTAAAAATATAAAGAATAAAAAAACGAAATACAATATTCATGGTAAATTTAAGGACTTATTATTCAATATTATAACAAAACTGGTCTTTCGGATGGACCTCATTCTTGTTCCTGAATTTATTCCATCATTTTAAATATACTAATTAATCACTAGAAAGCTGAGCATCCATTATTTTATTTTTATTTTTTTCAACACTACGCCACCTCATGTGTTTTCCTCTTCATAATTCGAAACCTCACGTTACTTCGTTTTACAAAACCTAAAGTTTTTCCCATTGTTCACACTACGAGAAAAAGTTACTGAGAAGCCAAGAGTAAACCTCCTCCTCTTTGAATCTAAATGGATATATGATATGTTTCCATTCCAAAATCAATGTAAAATTCTTTTGAGCCGTCTCAGTTTTTTTTTTCAGTGTTGTGGGAACAAACCAGAGAACGAGAACAAACAACAACAAGAACAGAGATTTTTCATTGTTCTCGAGGAACAGAAACGAGAACGAGACTATAAAACAATTATGTTTGAAGAACGAAGAATAACCGAACAGGAACAGAATATTTTGAAAGCAATAAAAGATCGAAGAACGAAACGAGATCCAACTGATGAAAATATTGGAAAATGAGAAGAAGAACAAGAACGATATTATTGTTTTGCTGTTCTTCGTTCTTTCAAATGATAGGATTCATTTTATGAGTTTGTCTGATTTTTGTTGCGCATTATATATGAAACAAAATAGTTCTTGAAACGAACCGGAGAACGAAAACAAAGAACAATATAAGAACAAAAGTTTTTAATCGTTCTCGAGAAACACAACCAAGAACGAGAACAAAGAACATTAAACTAAAATGGATGAAAAACGAACCGTCAAAGCGTTGAGCAAGTTGGAAAGAACGAGAACAAAATAATCTCTGATAATAATATCGAACCAAGAATCAAGATCAAATGACTGGGTCTTTTGAGGAACAAGAAACAAGAATAAAGAGAAGAACTGGCCTAGGTATGTTCGTTTTCACAACACTGTTTTTTTTTTTTTTTGCATTTCTCACCCTACTGTTAAGATGTTACCTCGTATGAAAAGAAATGTGAAAAGGAAAAATTTGACATTATACAGCTGTCACACACTCACGCTATGTAACGTTTCTTCACTCTATTTTCAACTAATCGACAATATCGCACCCCTATTACAACAACAACACATCTCAAAACACGTCAAATAACCAAAACTCAAGAAAATTGCTTTTTATTTGCTTTGTAAATAACGAAATACGAATTCAAATTCATTTTTTTTACTAATTTTTCACATTCTCTCCAATGGTATAAAGGCAGATTTTCGCAACGCAAATTATTTTTGGTAGTTTTTTGAGATGTGATGTTTTTGCAGTCGAAGATTTTTTTGAGATGTGGTGTTGTTGCAGTAGGGGTATGATATGCCATACCACCTCATGTTTTCCTTATACTATTTTAAGGTATGGGTACATCATAAATTCATAAATGTATATCACGTCACGTCATTACAATTACCTCATCGGCCAAAAACATCAAGTCACGCTATACATCACAGATTATGTCATGTCACCCCACATCACCTCACGTGCAAATAATTAATCAAATACTCAAAGTTACGCTACCTCACGTTTCTATACGCAACGAGTCACAAACTGAAATCGCTCACGTGTCGCCTTGTCACTAAAATGGTGCTTTCACTCTCACCTTACATGAAATGAATGAACTACGTGGTCGAAATCACGTCACGACATCTCATGTTTTTTCTATTCTATGAAATTGACTATGATCAGTGTTGTAGGAACAAACCCAAGAATGAGAACGAAGAACAACAAGAACAGAGAATTTTCATTGTTCCTGAGGAACAGAACCAAGAACGAGAACATAAAACTGATATGTATGAAGAACAAAGAACAGAACGAGAACAGAATATTTTCAAACTGAAAGATCAAAGAACGAAACGAGAACCAACTAATGTAAAATGCTGAGGAACGAGAACAAAAACAAGAACGGATGTAATTTCGGGTTGTTCTTTGTTCTTTTGAAAGTTAATGATTTATCATAAAATTAATAGATATCATGAGGGGAAAGAGAAAATAAAAAACTTCTAAAAGGGGACAAATGCTGCGTATATCCATATAAATGAGATTTTTTTTATTATTAATTAGCTTCAATTAATTAATTTTCAATTTCAACAACAACATAAACTGTAAACACGTTATCAAAAAAAAGAAAGAAAGAAAGAAAGAACAAAAGAAAAAGTTGAAGAACGAGAACAGAACGAAGAACGAACAAGAACGAGACCATAAAGAATTGAGAGAACAAAGAACAGAACGAGAACAAC
Source organism: Phenacoccus solenopsis (assembly GCA_009761765.1). NCBI lineage: Eukaryota > Metazoa > Arthropoda > Insecta > Hemiptera > Pseudococcidae > Phenacoccus > Phenacoccus solenopsis. Next base: position 103,037 of record VFXL01000224.1, on the reverse strand, counting down.
ATTGTAAAGAATTAAAAGAACGAAGAATGGAACGACAGTTGAAACATTGAGAATAAGAACGAGTTAGGAACAGGATCAAATGACTGGGTTTTTCCAGGAACAAGAACAGACATATGTTCGTTCCTACAACACTGACTATAATTATCATTTATCTTTGTACCTACTTCTTACGCTAAAACTGTGTTTACGATGGACGTGAGAAAAAATGTACAGAAAAGTTATCGCACCATGCTATGTAACGAAGAAGTCATTTATAATGGACCCCCAGATCTAATTGTTTGATCACGTGTGTATACTTACGTGTTTTGGTTTAATTGAAGAAGACGTTGATTTAACATTATGGTAAACGAATGAACCTCCAACCGAATGATAAGGACCGCTGTACACATTACCACTGAATGTACTTTCCGTATAAGCTGGCTTGGAAAGTTGAAATGTAGCGTATGGACAAATCTCATCTATATATTCTACGCAAATGGAGGACAATTTCATAGTACCTATAGTTGACTTCGTGAATATTTTCATATCATTCATACATACCAGTTGAATCAGTTTTACACGATGCTGGATCAGCGTTTAGTGTTTGTTGAGATCTACTATTTTTAATGCCATAATGTTGATCTTGATTGCGTTGATTATGTGCCCCAACTGAAACGGTATCACAGATGTCATTCAAATCGTTGAATCCTGTGTGAGAAATAGAAAAAATGGTGGAATTTTTATGCTCGATTTTTTAGATGCCTGTAATTACTTTTCAGTGCGTACTTGTAGAAGATTTCAACAACTTACGTTTCCTTCTAAAATAGCAAATTGTAATAAAAACGGTGGTCAGAATAAAAATTAAAATTGCTATCGAAATAATGGAAGTAACCGGAGAAAAAATCGTTTCGGTCGGAATCTCAGAAGAGTAAGTAATAAATTCCAACGGAATTACCGTTCCTATAAAAGAAATCCAATAATTTAGGAAATTAGTTCTCGAAATATTACCATAGAGTCGCACTCCAAGATTATAAAATCTATTTTTATCTCTTTTTGCGATACACATAACATAAACATACCTCCTTCTTCGTTAAGGGTAGTAAAATTATACACTTGTACGGTTGAGCCTATGTTATTATGCGCGGTAATTCTTAACTGGTATCGGGTGGCTGGTGTTAGGTCAGATATGACGTAAATTCTATCACTCGGAGATACTGGTTTCGAGCTTATTTTCCATTCAGTTTCTGTGTCTTTTTTATATTCGATGATGAAATATAAGATACTACATCCTCCGTCATTCCACATATCTAGCCAAACGCTGGCAGCGGTTGTGTTGTATGTCATGCCTTGTTGCACTCCCACCGGCGAAACAGGAACTGAAGACATTTTCATCGAATTATAAAATTAAAATGTGAGAAATAATTATTTTCATGTTGGAAAAATTATAAGATGAAAATTTACCCGATCCTTTGGTATAAGCGGTAACAATATCACATGGTAAACCAGTTCCAATTTTATTGTAAGCTGTCATGTATAATTGATACTTGGTACCACACCATAAATTACGTAATAAATATGTATCAGTCTTGGAGTCTATTTGTATTTCCTCCCAATCTCCATGATCTCTTTTATAATTTATAACATAACCTGTGGAAAAAGATTTATGGCATTGAAAAGCAGTAATTTCATTTCGAAGAATAAGACTATAAAGGTTATCTCAAAAAGTCACCTAAAACTGGTATATCTGGCTGAGCTGTGTCCTTCCAAGCCAACTGTAAACTATCGGTATCCTCGTTGACCACCGTGAGTTCTGGTGGCTCAGGTGGTTCTGTAAAAATTCATCGATAAGAATAATATGTAAAACCAACGCAAGTGAATATTAATTTGTTTAATTCATCCTCATCCTCTATACACTAATATTCTCACACTTAATTGAGACATATGACTTAGGAAATGAAGATCGAAGTTCAATTTGGCGCCAGTCGAAATTGGCCTCTGCGCATTATTGACAAAATGTTTAAAAAGAAAAGAACACATTAAAAGAAATTGCTATATAGGAGTCAGACAGAAAATGGGTGTTGAATGAATCCATGGATGCTTTAAATGCAGTTTTTTTGTCTCGTAGATCAATAATGATGCTTACGGAAAGATAACAAAAAAAAAAATCGTACAAGAATGAAAATCTTAACAAATCTTAATAATTCAAGTGCAGAAAAACTATTATTAAAAAAATAATAGGCTAATATAGAATCCCAAAAAATTGGTTTTTATATCATTTTGTGGTTTAGGGTATGAGTCCAGGATTGTAAAACCGGGATATTCGTGGTTTTGGTTCCGGTTCCAATTTTGGATTCAAGATTAGTGGTTTCAGTTCTGGTTATGGTTCTGGATTCAAGTTTATGGTTTCGGTTCCAAAACTGTTTTGGTACTTTTGGTTCTGGGATTTTCCAGTTCTACTTTTTTTTTTTTAATAATGATTTTATTTAGGTTTTCCCTGGTCCAAGACCTAGTGGAGAACAGCTCTAAACTTGAACTTGAAGTGAAAACTATAAGATATAGGATAAAAAATTACAATGATACAGTACTTTGCATAAATTTTATAATATTCTAAAGAGTAAATTATATCACTTGTGCGCAGGGCTGTAATAGCGGATCGTGTTTCGTTCCGTTACCGTTCCGGTATCCGTTCCTGAGTCATTCCGTTATGTTCCCGTTACGTTACGATCCAATTTTGGATGTTCTGTTACGTTCCGTTCCGTTCTTTACCCCTTTTTTTTAATACGAGTTGGAGTCTCATCTTTTTTTTTTTAAATTGATGATAGTAATGGTGAAAAATTTAAAATTTAAAAAACATTGAAAATCAAACAATAAACATTAAACAATGATTCAAAGTTACAAATAACACAAAATGACTCATATTGTAGTTTTTTTTTTTTTTTTTGGAGACTGATAATTGATTGAGTTATTGGTTCAAGTCAGTTTACAAATTTGAAAATGTTTTCGAGTCATTTCAAGTTGAAGTTATTTAGAGCCTTTTAGATACTCAATCAGTTTAGGTTACAATTGGGTAAAAATACTCAGTCACTTTGTGGTTAACTAAAGTTAACGGTTAGCGATCGAGTTACCATACCTTACTTTTCACAAATTCACAATTCTACTACGGTACTAGGTATTAAAGTTAATTGAAAATGATCAAATTTGAATTTCACATAAAAAAATGTACATTGCATTGGGCTTAGAAGGTAGGAAGCTAGGAACAATTTTGCCAGCATTCAAATTTCAAAAAATCAAAATAATGTAAAATAACGGAACACTAACAAAATTGATCCGTTACGTTCAGTTCTAAAAAATTTCGTTCCGTTACTAAAATGAAAAAATTGGCCGTTACGTTCCGTTATTCCCTTACGTTCCGTTACCGTTATTACAGTCCTGCTTGTGCGTTCAATCTTCAGTATAGTTTTTATATTATTATTTGTTTCGTTCAGATTCAGTTCTCCAGTGATGACTTGAGTAAAAGTTGACTATGTGACATAATTATTGATTCTAAATTTGGAGGATAAATAGAAGAAGTGAAGCTTTAAGCCCTATTGTTTCTAAAGTCAATTCGTTCTCTGAAAGTCGAGTTTTCAGACTTTGAAGATTTTTTATTTTTTGCAAATAGCTCTTAATCATCACACCTCAATTATCAGAAAAGTAAATAATCAATTAATCATGAAATGAAAACTACGAAGCCAAAAAAATAAAGTATAAGAATCCGGAACCGTATCATTTTATTCTGGGTTTTGGTTCCTATTCTAAACTTTTTATATTATTGTTTTAGTTCCGACTGGGTTCATTTTTGTTTTGGTTCCGGGTTTCAAATTGTTTTGCGTTTTCCGGGTCCTGGTTGCAGTTCCAGTTCAGGTTTTGCAGACCTGAGTATAACTTATGAGAGCGAAACTGGATTGCATTCTTTTATTCTTGATCTTATTTTTCATCGAGCCAATCAGCCAACATTATTTTTAGAAACCAAAAACGAGATTACATTGGGGATTAATTTTTTCTTTTGCTCTTTAACTAATTTGTTATAGTGATAAGACAAAATAATATTTTTATTAAATAGTAAATAATTTTTTTTTTAACATTATTCAAACGATAAAATTTGTGCTTCTTTTATGAATCAACTGATGATTCAAATCACAAACGAATTTCAGTCGTTCATTGAAAACTGAACCGTATTATTTAGGACGATAGAAATGAAATTACCTAGCTCATCAAATTTTAAGCTTATGATTGTTCTTTAAGCGCATCACGTATGACCAATATGACAACGGACCAGTTACTATAACTACTCTATAAAATAATCTTGGTCGAAAATTTTAATTACCTCGAACTTTCACGCTATATATAATTTCATCTTTTCCATGAATATTTTCAACATAACAGGTATAGTTGCTACCGTCTGATCGCTGAATATCGTGTATCACCAAAGAACCCTCTTTATTAATCTAAAATTACAAATTAATGTATTAAAAAAGTCAACTTTCCTCTTGAATAAAACAGTCGCAACGCAGTCATACCTACCTCGAATCTTTCACCTGTTTTAAACACTTTGCCGCGCAACTTCCACACAAGTTTGGGCTCAGGAATACCAACTTTTTGGCACTGTAAAGTAATATTCTTCTTCCACGGTGTTATTATTTGCTGACTGAACGAAACAATTCGAGCGGGAACTGCATCAAAGGGTTTTTTATACGGAATATTTTATTTGAGAGTTTCCTTTGGGTTTACTTTATGAGGTGGAGGGGTATAGAATTACCTTTTAACGACGGAGGTACTGTAACCACGGATGTGCTCTCGCCTTCTCCGACTTTAGTCGAAGCTGTGACCCAGAATTGATAGGTGGCGCTTTCTTGAGATTTTGTTATTTCATGCATTGTCACTGATTCTTGGAACTTTTTTTTGTGCGTTTCTTCCTGAAGGTGAGTGAGTGTAAACATAGAGTGTAAAATTTAGTTACTTTATTTATTATTATTTTTTTTAATAAATTGCTCACCTCTTTACCACCACTTCTTAAAGCCATATAAAAAGTGTAACCGGTTAATTCACCATTTCTATGTATTGGAGGTAACCATGATATTAGGATTTTATTCGTGGAACTCGGATAAGCTTTGATTCCAGCAGGAGCCATGGGTACTGAAAATAACTTGGACTTATGAAAAATTGATTCTTTTAATTTTTAATTCTATATTTATTTGAATTATACCATCTTCCTCAGTTCGGCAATACACTGGATTACTCTTGACACCATCTCCTGGTTTGGTGTAAGCTTGTACAAAAAAACTATAATTTGTGTACTTCATGAGGCCACCTATGGTTGTGAGAAGTGGTGTCACCGTTTTTGTTACATATTCGTTTTTTTCTATTCGAAAAAAAAAAAAATACATAGAGACCAACTGAACGAATTTCAAATTCAATCTGATAGTTTTCGTCTACATACCATACCAGTCTTCAGCCGGCTGATAGGAAACTCTATATCCTTGAATTACGCCATTACGTCCTTCATTAGCCGGAGGATTCCACGAAATTTTTATACTCTGCGAGGTCAACGCTATACACTTAACACTTTCCGGCGGTAAACTTGGTACTGCAAAAAATCACGAAGTTCCATAAAATTTTCAAACAACACAAACTCCTCAAACTGAAGTATTTTTATCTCACCTCCTTCATCGGTCCTTGTACTAACAGGGTCAGAAAACGGACCAGGTCCTCTGCTATTGAACGCCTGCACAATAACGCTATACATGGCGAACATATTCAACCCAGTTATAATAGTATGGCCTCCGAAATCAGATCCGATATCGACAGTCTTCATATTATATTGCAAAGGCGATGAGGTACTATTCAATGTAGATTGAAGAGCTGAATCTGAGATCTCCATGTAGCCTACATTATACCCAAGTAAATTTCCATTCCATAAATCTTTAGCTGGGCTATCCCACGTCACATTTAATTCAGTTGAACTTTTCGGCACCACTTTCACATCTCTGGGTGGTCCGCCGGGGGCTGAAAATCAAAAGTTCACAAGACTGTGTAAAAAGAAAAGCAGTATTTAGAAGTTTTCAATTTCTAAAGTGAGTTACGTCGTTTATCTGGCTAGAATGTTAAATTGAGTAGGTATAGCGCTTAAGAACTCCTTCTATAGGTATTTTCTTGTATGTACTAGCGATATCAACTTAGACTTTACGACTAACAGAGCTCGTTAGTGTATGAAACTATTCGTTATTTGGTGGTGAAAATTTCGCTAGATAGCGTAATCGTACATATATTCGATAAACTTTGCTTTTGTAACTACCTTCTTCTTGTGTAGTGATCTGTATCATCTCACTGGGTTCGCTCAAGCCGATACTGTTTTCGGCCAAAATTCTAAAATGATAGGTGCTAGCTGGAGTTAAATTTTCCACAACTGCTGATGTTTTGGTACTGGGAACTACAACTTTGGAAGGATCAGCTGGCCATACGGCTGGAGGAAACCATCAAATTTATAAAAATTGCTCCAATTTGAATAGGTAATTATTATTTTTTCATTAGTTTTACCAGAAGCTAATTTATTTTGGATCACGTAATTAATTATTGGACTGTTTCCGGTATATGGTTGAGTCCAAGCTAATGAAATAGATCTACTGCCTTGTTCAGCTATTCTGATGTTTTTGGGTGTCTCGGGTATCTCTGAAAAAAGAAAAGAAATAATAACTCAGGAATAAATTCAAATTATTATTATTTCTGTATGTAAATACATACATATACTCAGTTAAAAAAAAAAAAAAAAAAAAAATTGAATTTTCAAAATGCTAAAAAATTGAAATCAATCATCAGATAAATATAGGAGCAAATAATTATTAAAAACCTAAATTATTCAAAACAAGTTAAAAAAACTAAAAGGTATTAAAAAGACCATCATTAAAATTCGTGAATTTTCATCATTTTTTTTCGGAGGGGGGTAGTGGGGTTTATTTTTCTAAGCACTTAGTGTGTATTACGTTCCTCGGGTTTCGACTTTTCATAAAGTTGTTAAGAGATGAAAGTACCCAACCAATTTTTTTTTCTCCAAATTTCTTGAGCATCTCATGTTAACTAGCTGTGAGACATACAAATTAAATAGATTCCACTATTTTATTCATTGAAATGGTAACTCAGGCGGATGAACGAAAAATTAGGCATGTAAAACAATAACTAATTCGCAACTAGAACGTCGAAACACCTATGCTGCATAGTTGCTTACGTATTCTTTTTTTTAGGTTGTACTCAGACTAAGAATATCTGCTTAATTCTTAATTTTAGTTTCTAGGTTTTGGTTTTAGTTACCATAGATGTTTAGAAGAAATACGAAATGATTTTCTTTAAAAATATTATGAACTAAAGTAGCTTCGATTTTACCTTCGCTTTCAGTGCCCTAATTGTACAAAACCTCTAATTATGCTGAGTTAGTACTATAAATAGTCGCATGAGCCTATTTAATCTGATTAAAACTCTTCCTCCACCACGTCCTTCCGACTTAGATGGCAGTATATGACACAAGAAATAGAATATTTAAAGAATGAAAAATCTGTAAATTACCTTGCACAATTAACTGAATGCTCATCTGATCCTGTCCGTAATTATTTTTGGCATGACATGTGAAAATACCAGTATCGTGACGGAAAACTTGAGTGATACTTAATTCCGATATTTTACCTTCGTCCAATATCTGATCTCTGATGGAATATCTGTTTATATTGGAAATGATTGCTTTTTTATTTATAAATACATATTTCGCATAATCACTCCCATTAAAAAATAGATTTCTAAGCCTTTTTTTCTTATAACAAATATAATTATATACATATATATGCATACAGCGCTAGATTTAGGCACATGCACTACATGCAGTGCGTGCAGCGCAGAATTTTAGCAGCGCGAAATTGAATTAAAAAGTTACAAAAAAAGTAAAATACGTTTTCATTGATACACTATAAGAATCATAAACAGCATTTTATTATTTTATTTTATTAACGTTAGTTTCAAGTAGCGAATTTTTTCCCGAGTTGATTGCGGTTTTTTCCGAGGTTGAAAGCGGATTATTTCTGGAGTTGAAACCGGATTTTCCGAATTTTTCCGAGGTTGAAAGCGGATTTTTGCTGAAGTTGTAATTGGATTTTACCCAAGTTGAAACCAGACTTTTTCTGGAATTGATTGCGGAATTTTTCGTAGTTGAAATTGAATTTTCTTGGAGTTGAAGCCTGATTTTTCCGGAGTTAATAGCGGATTTTGCCAGAGTTAATAGCGGATTTTTTCCGAATTGATTACGATTTTTCCGGAGTTGAAACTAGATTTTTTCGTAGTTGATAGCGAATTTTTTGGGGGTTTATAACGGAATTTTTCCGGAGTTGATAAAAGATTTTTCCGAGGTTGAAACCGGATTTTACCTGAAGTTGAAACCGGATTTTTTATGGAGTTGATAGCGGAATTTTCCTGAGTTGATAGTGAATTTTTTGCTGAGTTAATAGCGAATTTTTCCAGAGTTAATAACGGATTTTTTCCGAATTGATTACGATTTTTCCGGAGTTGAAACTAGATTTTTTCGTAGTTGATAGCGAAATTTTTGGGGGTTTTTAACGGAATTTTTCCGGAGTTGATAAAAGATTTTTCCGAGGTTGAAACCGGATTTTACCTGAAGTTGAAACCGGATTTTTTATGGAGTTGATAGCAGAATTTTCCTGAGTTGATAGTGAATTTTTTGCCGAGTTAACAGCGAATTTTTCCAGAGTTAATAGCGGATTTTTTCCGAATTGATTACGATTTTTTCCGGAGCTGAAACCGATTTTTGGGGGTTTTTAACGGAATTTTTCCGGAGTTGATAAAAGATTTTTCCGAGGTTGAAACCGGATTTTACCTGAAGTTGAAACCGGATTTTTTCTGGATTTTAAACCGGACTTAATTCTAAGTAGCGGAATTTTCGAATGTAAAATGGAATTTTTCTGCAATTAAAACTTGATTTTTTCCGAAGTTGATGGTGAACTTTTTCCGGAATTGGTAGCGGAGATTTTTCTGTAGTTGAAGCGGATTTTTTCAGGTTTCATTCTCAAAATGAGGATGAATGTGAGATCAGAATTTTTTTATTATGATTTCACATGAATAAATGTTCACAAATGGTTTACGATTCGCTAAAAACTCAGAAACGTTAGCCAACATTTTTTTTTTTTAAATTTTCAATAAAAAAATCTAGTTTTAACTAAGAAAAAAATCTGCTATTAATTCTTGAAAAAATCCTGTTTCAAGTCTGGAAAACCTTTAATGTCGCCAAAACGGTGTATACGCCGCAAGATATGTGCTAATTACTTCGGAAGAGCTTAAATTACGAACAATCTGTATACACTGTAAAATATGCGTTATTAACTCCAGAAAATGTTCGATTATGATAAAACAGTATATAGATTGCAAAATATGCGCTATTAGGTATAAAAAACATTAAATTCACATTCTGGATAAAAATGTTGATAACAGATTTTCTCGGAGTTGAAGCGGATTTTATGCGGAGTTGATAGCAGATTTTTCCGGAGTTGATAGTGGATTTTTCACAGAGTTAAAGCCTCATTTTTCCAGAGTTGACAGCGGATTTTTCCCGGAGTTGATGCGGATTTTCTGCAGTGTTAAAACCGGATTTTACATGGAGTTGATAGCAGATTTTTCCGGAGTTGATAGTGGATTTTTCACAGAGTTAAAGCCTCATTTTTCCAGAGTTGACAGCGGATTTTTCCCGGAGTTGATGCGGATTTTCTGCAGTGTTAAAACCGGATTTTACATGGAGTTGATAGCGGATTTTTTCTGGAGTTGATGACTGATTTTTCCGGAGTCGTTGACGGATTTTTCCTGGAGTTGAGGCGGATTTACCCAGAGTTGATGAGGATTTTCTCCGTGTTAAAACCGGATTTTTTATGGAATTGATAGCGAATTTTTCCTGGAGTTGAAAGCCAATTTTTGTTGTAGTTGACAGCGGACTTTTTCAGGAGTTGATGCCTGATTTTTCCGGAGTCGTTAGCGGATTTTTCCAGGAATTGAGGCGGATTTTCTCCGGTGTTAAAACCGGATTTTATATGGAGTTGAAAGCCAATTTTTGTAGTAGTTGACAGCGGATTTTTTCAGGAGTTGAAGCCTGATTTTTTCGGAGTCGTTAGCGGATTTTTCCCGGAGTTGAGGTGGATTTTCTCCGGGGTTAAAATCGGATTTTATTTGAAGATGATAGTGGATTTTTTCTGGATTTCAAAACCAATACTACAAGAACGGGACACGAACATATTATACAGAGAACAACGAAGAGGTATATCTTTATACCTAATTGAAACTATTTTTCCGTAATTTAACATTTTCTGGAATTGATAGCGTGTATTTTGCTGCGTATATACTGACTTTCCTAATTTAATTTTTTTCAAAGTCGAAAAGTATATACACAGGTTTTCTATAAAATTATTATGAAAAATTTGTTATTTATTTAATCTTTAATTTATTAATATCATCAATATTCGTAATTAATTAAACGGGTTGGCGAGATGCGAGACATGTTAAAGTACATGTACCGCAAAATGTTTTAATCTGGCACTGTATGCACGTAACATTTCAATGTAACAGTGTCATTCATTATAAATAAGATTAAAATTACCTCGGATCTACGTCATTTGAGATTGGTTGATTTTTTGAACCAGTCCATGTAAGTTCAATCGGATTATCTCCTAAAGCGTTGCACTGTAAATGAGCAGCATCACCTTTTAGAATATTCATCTGCCTGGATTTTTGTACAAAATAAACTGGAGCTAAAAGAAAAATGTAAATCAATATTCAATTCATAAATGAGTACTAAGTACTATATTTTATTTCCATGCGTGAGTAGGATTTTGAAAAACTTACTATTGACTTTTAAAAAAACTACTTTGCTGACCCCTGAGCCGATTTCGTTTTTCGCTTCGCACAAATAATGTCCTTCGCTTTTCTTACTCACGTGTAAAAATTGAAGCGAGCCGTTGACGAAAAGGTTTAAATTAGGTTCGTAAATGAAATCTTTATATTCGCCGAGATCTTGTCCTGCGTATATCAGCGAAAAAATTTCAATTACAAGAATCGATTAAAATTTTAATTGAAATACAAAACGAATAACCGTACCGATGGCTTTTTTCCAAACAATAGTAGGCACAGGATATCCTTCGGCTTTACAATGTAACATTAAATCTTTACCGGCCGAAACGCTGATATCTCTAGGTTCGACTATCCAATGCGGCGGCACTGCGAAATGCGATAATTATCAATAACGTCATCGTACCAGACTACCAGTACAGTGCACCAGCACCACTCACCGTTGACGGTGACAGGAACGGTGAGTCTCTCTTCGCCGGCGTTATTCTGCGCCACACACGTGTAATTTCCAGAATGTGACGGCGTAATCTTTTCAATAATCAACGCCGAAGTGTACTCGTCTATTCTCCGCGTTACCGCGCCGAGCTCTACGCTACGTCCGGTAGGAGTTGATTTTTCCCAGCGAAAATTTATCGGCAAATCTCCTTCTACCACTTGACACGTAATACCGGCTCGGTTACCCTCTTGAAGTAAATTTGTCAACGGTGGTATGGGCATTATTTTCGGTGGCACTGTAAATTAAAAACAATGTATAATAGAGCCGCGCACCAACGAAGAGCTCGTCGACCGGTTAAAAATAATATTAAAATTCACCTAATACTTGAACCTCTATATCCCTACGAGCCGAATGTTTTTGACGATTCTGGGCCTGACATGTATACGTGCCGGCATCGCTGACGCGTTGAATTTGATCTATTATGAGCGTACCGTTGGGAAACGCTCGTTGCCTCCTATTCACCGGTAAAAGAACGCCACCTGGGACGATTTTAAAATTATACGCCTATCGATGACATATAGGTAAAGTGGCGGCAAAAATATTCTATTTACCTTGCTCCCACGTTATCGATTCAATAGGGTATCCGGCCACCGGACACTTGATAATTAATTTACTTCCCGAAATGGCAGTAATTTTCGACATAGGTCTGATATATGGAAGACCTGTCAACCCATAAGTACGTGCGACGTGTTGGTTTTAGAAAATAATATATCTACCGATGTCTAGTCAATCGTCTATATCATACCGTAAACGTTGATACGCGCTGAGCGGGTTATTTGAGCAACTGAATTTTTGGCAGTGCACGAGTATTCGCCGCCGTCTACGTCTTTTAGAGTTGAAATATTGACGTGGCTGACTACTTCTTCTGAACTACTCATGTATTGGCCAACCATGAATCTAAATTTCGTAATTTGAAATGAAAGTGAAATTAAACTTATTTTTTATTTTCGTCATATTTTTAGTCGAGTATTTTTTTAAATAAAAGTTTCAGCTATTACAATGTACTTAATTTAACGAATGTTTGTAGCAAAATAAATTCTGTGATGGCATAAGGAGGGGAAAAGGTTTTCATATCTTTGAGTTTCGAACTGTTTGATGTTGTATGGTGAATGTACAATTTTCCTACATATTGTATAATTATATTTTTACAATTCATTTGGGAAGTATAAACGAGTTTGTATGAAAATTCCTCAACATCTGATCAAAAGTAAGGATTTTTTTCATTTTTCAATTTTTTCATTATTTTATTATTTTTTCGTCATTAAAGGTATTTCTGTTAATATCTAAGACATTTTATCAATTTTCGGTCTCTTAATTTTTTTATTTTTTTATTTTTTTCACTTTAAAGGATTTTCATTAATTTTTGATAACTTTGTTCGAGGTTTCAGCCAATAATTTTCTTCATTTTTAGATGCGTATTTTTTTTACGTGCCGTGTGCAGCATCTACGGCTAAAGGTACAGTTGTAATGATTTACCAATTTTTTCTTTTTGAATTTTTGATTTTTTTATACTTGGCGTTTTCAACTTCATATGTTACTATGCGAAGATAGGAAGGAAGAGGGAGAGTTAAACTTTTGAATATTTTTTCATTTCTCAATTTTTTCATGAATATTTTTCATTATTTTTTCACCGGTAAAGGTTTTCCTTTTAATTTCTGTAAACATCTAGAGATACTTTTCTAGATATTTCATTAGACTTGAAATCACAGTTTATTGTTAATATCAATTTCAAAGGAGGCTAAAAGGATCGTTGAACCTCAAAATCTTCATTCTTTGAGTCATATGATACAGTAAAACGAATTTGGACATACTCGTATTGGTGTTAGCAAATCACTTTCTCATATTACACCTGAAAGGAAAATTTTAAGTTATTCGATCCTCCTCCCTACTCTCTCTCAAAATTTTAGTGAATTGCCATTCTGAGTGAAATAAAAAATCTGAAAAAACCCCTTTTAGTCGATTATGGGGCCATGCCTTCATCCAATTTCGAGCGATTTCTATGCATTCCTACTATGTTTTTTAGGGGTTGGTAGGAGAAACGGACAATATAATTATGTATACTCCAGTAAAGACAATTTCAACATTGGATATGGTAAATAATAATTGTCAGAACAGGTTTCGTATTGGGACTGTCTCTACTGCAACAATATGGGCATATATCGTAATAGAAAGTACTATATCAATTACAAATGGTCTGAAACGTAAACACACGAGGTCCCCTTCGCCCTCCTCTTCTTTTCCAAATCAGGTAAGCTTTAATAGCTCACTTCTTCATTAAAAACTCAGTTAGAATTTTCTACAGAAATTATTAATATTATTGAAGAAAAAGGATGCAAAAAATAGAACAGTTAAAAAATTGGAAAAAAAACAAAAATAAAGAAAGCTTTAAAAATAGCCCAACAAACTGAGAAAAATGATGAAAAATGTAGATAACATTTTTTCAATACTTTAAAAATTTAACATGCCCTAAAAAAAAATTAAAAAAACTAAAAATAGAAAAATTCCAAAATTAAAGAAAATATTCAAAAAATTGGTAAATGTCTCAAAAAGAAAAAGTACATAAAATGAGAAACTTTAAAATTGAAAAAATAAACAAAAATAGAAATAAATGCCTCAAAAACGAAAGAAAGTGTTCAAAAATTCACAAAAGTGCTCCTGAAATTAAAAAGAGAGATCAAAAATCAAAAAAATCACCCAAAAATTGAAGAAATGTTGAAAGATAAGAAATAAAATCTACAAACAAAAAATAAATATTTAGGTACTCAATAATTGAAAAAGTCTCAAAAATAAAGAACATTAAAGTAATTGAATAAAAAACAAAAATGTTGAAAAATGTCTCAAAAATTTATAAAGCATCAAAAAGCAGTACCAAAATAAAAAAGTACTCTGGAGCTGAAAAAGATTCAAACATTTAAAAAAATATTTAAAAAAAAGAATAAAAATTCTTCAAAAATTGAGAAACTGGCTAAAACCTTGAACAAGGTAAAAAAAAATTAGGAGCATGAAAATAATAAAATGTCACAAAAATGAAAAAAGAAAGTCTTTTACGATGAAAATAGAGAACGGCTCTAGCCGCAGGGTTGTACATGGCGTCAATTAACAAACAAAAATAAATAAATAAATAAATAAAATAAAAAATAAAATAAAATCACGAAAAATTTGAAAAATGTTGAAAAATTCAACTCTCCCCCTTCCTCCTGCGCTTCGTATAGTAACATACGCAGTTGAAAACTCCTAATATATAAAAAAAAAGGAATAATTCAAAAAAATTAAATGCTAAAAGGAAACATATGTGAAAATGAAGAAAATTATAATTTGAAAATGACTAAAAAAATTTTTAACGAAAAAATATCAAATATTGAAAAATATGAAATTAGAACTCTAAAAAAATTTTCAACGTAATGAAAAAAAAATGATAAAAAGAAGAAAAATATAGCCCATTTAAAAAAAAAAAGAATGAAGCAACAGCTTAACTTGAAATGTTTTAAAATGACAATAAAAAATGTTTATTGAATTAATAACCATAATTTAATTTAATTAATTATCAATAAAAAAATCTATAATTTATTTATTTATCTCATTAATAAATTTATTACTATTATTAAATTTAATAAAAATTAAAAATATTATTAAAAAAATAAAATTTTTAGTTAAAAAATAAGAATTTAAATTAATTAAATCTAAATTATTATTAATATCTAAAAGATTATTAGATTTAAAAAAATTTTAAATATTTATATCAATAATAATTATTGATAATGAAATAAAATAAATGGGAAAAATGAAACATAAAACAAAAAAACCTGCAAAAACTGGAAAGAATAAAATAAAAAATGGTTTTCCATCATTTCTATTGTCAATTCACGCAACCAAAAAATAAAAAGAACATTCAGGGTTCAAGGTAGGAAATTATTCCCAGGGTGAGGGTTGGGGGGGTGAGGATTCAACAATCAAATGTTATAATGAAATATACGATGCTGTACTCCACCGGGAACATTGCAGCTGAAGCACCCACAAATTCTTCAAAAACATGAAAAGAATCTACAGTCTCAAATGCCTTCAATTTTTTGTATATGCAATGTATACGGGAAATGTTGATAAATGTGCATAACCAGTTTGCCGTAAATATGGAAATCTTATCACAATGGCGATGTCATATACCTAGTTATACGAACATATAAATTTTAAAGATGTCCTTGTTTTTGAATACAGGTAGAAGATATCTAAGAATGAGAAAGAAGGGAAGAGGGCATAGCAAAAAGGTATTTTACAAAATAGTTGAAAAAAGTACTAAAAAAAATTAATTCATTTTGTTCACAGATACGAATTAAAAATTATGAAATTGATTTGATAACAAAATGAAAATTAATTCAAGTTATAAAATTGCCAATTAGACATAATCAAAATTTGAATATAATTTCAAACAACTAAATTTAGGAAGATATATGTAATTGTACATTTTTCTTTTTCAATTCTGAAACGAAGTCAAAAGAATGAATTTTTTTCGTTCGCTTTCATGCAGTTTTTCCAACATAACACAAACTATTTTCAAATTTCGATAGAGCTCATTAAATTTAAAAAATCTATTATGTAATACCTAAGGACATCAATTTCAACTTCAACAAAAAAATAAAATAAACAGCGCGGATCATCCTCACCTACTAGAATCTGGTATAGGAAACCCGTCCAATTTCCATATAATCGACGGCAGTGGGTTTCCCGTTGCCACGCACTTCAGAGACAGAGGAGGCCCAGGTTGTAGCGTCTGCTCGGAAAACCAACTGAGAATTTCTGGTCCAACATCTGTAGCCATGAATATCCTCTCAGAAAACCATTACGACGAATAAATCAATCAACTGAAAAATTCTCACCTCCTAACAACAACTGCGCCGAGGATTGCGTCATCGTCCATTCATTACTCACGAAACACTGGTACATACCATAATCCTCCTTGGCCAACGGTGATATGGTTAATTTATCGGGATTATTTGATATGTGATACCTTTTGTCGTTCGACAACAGATGGCCATTATGATACCAGGACACTCTATTCACAGGGTAACCGCTAACTTTGCACGTGAATTCGATGGTTTTACCGATCTTTATCACTTCGTTGGTCGGTATCATTTGGGACGATAGCGAAGCTGCGTGATGAAAATTACATAAAAGGTTTTATTATCATTGTCATCGTCTTGTCCCACAATGGGTATAGCGTGCGTGGTAAAATTACATGTAACGATGAGCGATATATGGACTCTCTCTTCGCCTTGCGAGTTATTCACTATACAAATGTATTTTCCTTGGTCGACCGACTGGACATGTTGAATTTGCAGTAACCCTGGAGGACCGAATTTTATTCTTTGAGTGGCCATTATCGGTTTCAAGTTGTCTTTTTCTTCTCGGAACCATCTACGAAAGAACGAGAAAAAAATCTTTATTAATTAACTCGATTCTCATCGAACTAAAACACCCGCGATTTTTTACAAATCGCATGTTACGACTTATATTTAGTTCACGTAATTATCTACAGAGCCTAGAAGCCACATCAGCACCACATTTAAGAACAGAGGAAACAATAACCCAGTACGATCCGACATTAATAAGCGAAAAAAACGCTGAGAACGTTAAAATCCGCTGAAGAGGTAAGAAAATCGCGATATAAAACGAATTAAATACGTCATATCGTGTTTAGCAAGATGAAAACTCGAATACAAGTACTCGACAAAACTTTTCTCTCAGTTATTAAGCCCGATAACGCGATAGGGTATTATTTTTAATTTCCTATCGCCTTCGGTGTGTTTGCACGTTCGGGCTAAAGTTTGAGATTTCAATAGACTCTGATGTTTCGAGCGTTAAATTTACACTACTTGAGATTCGGATATTCATCACTAACCTGTACATTGGTATGGGGTATCCTTGAGCTGCGCATGATAAAGTGATATGTTCGTCTACTCCTACTTTCTTCTTGCTTTGCCTGTCTATTAGTAGTAACTTTGGCGGAGTCATTCCTTCCGGTTCTAAATGAACTAAACTTGTTAATACGAATTTCCTAAGGATCGAGAGCATTGTTCAGTATTCACCTTACCTGTAACCGTGATTCGAGCTGGGTATGAGCTGGTTTGTATTTCACCGGTTAATTTGTTAATGGTTCGACAGGTAAAGCCGTTGTAGCTGTCACCGGCGCTGACATTGTAAATATACAGATCACGATTTCCAACTACGATGTATTTGTCTCCTTAAATAATATTAGAGGAAATGATGTATAAGTTTTTGTTACAATGAATGATTTATATTTATTTTTATCTTTATTTTAGTTTGTCTTAGTAAAATTCCGTGAGGATTTCTTCAAAAAAAAAAAAAGCAACTTGGAACGATAAAAAAAAGATAATGTCTTTTTGAAAATTGAAGAAGTTATGCTGAATTAAATACCAACATTGTAATTTTTTTTTTTAATAAAATTTTTCCCAAAATTTCTGTTCTATATCATGAATCAAAAGTAGCTATGAAAATAAAAAATTTTATTGCGGAAAATTTTACAAAAATCAAAACTGAGGGAGATAGTGGTGGGATATAAATTTTTCACATGTTATTTTCCATAAAAGAAACTTTTTTTATTGTAACCAAAAATAAAAGTTCAATATTGGGTAATTCTGCTAATGGAGAATAATTTATTTTCTCTGCAAAAGGTTGAAAAAAATGAAATCTGCCGAGCTTAACATAATTTTATTTCTTTTAACCAGCTTAACTCAACGAGTCTCAATTTTTTAAAATTTTTAAGCATAACTTGAATAGCTCTCTATCGCAAGTACAAAATTACATTTTTATTTTTTTGATTAGCCCCAAAATGACGAATCACTCAAATTTTAAGAAAGGTTGTAAGAGAGGCAAATACTTAAAAATTTTCGTTTTTACCTCCCATAAAAGAATGAGTCAAGGACACCAACATATCCAAATTTTAACATCTCAAGTGCATTTAGAGGGGAGTTGGAACAAAATAAGGCTTTTCGAGCAAGTTTTGAATAAAAAAATTTCTTAAATCTTCCATATCTCCTTACCAAATCAATCTAGAAAAGTGAAATTTCAAGGCTAGTTGGTGACCAAAATATACCCTTTTGCATTTGAGACAAAAAGGATCGAAAATGGCGGATGTTCAAATTTGAGAGCTGCAGCATATAACACGTGATGTGAAACAAGGTGATTTGCAATACTTCAAATGAGTCCAGGGGAGACATAGTGAAATCGCCAATAAGGTACCCCTACTTGGCTGGAAGTAATGCCACAAGCAGTTTCCACGCAAGTAGTGTCGTGGGCGATAGAAGGAATTCCCCCCTCCCCCAAAAGAAAAAAATGAGTTCTTATAGGAGGTTAAAAATTAATGCATTTTGCCAATTTCTTATTTTCTTTTTCCTTATTTTAAAAAGTTGAGATTTTCATAAAATTTATTTACTTACATTTTTTTCTATTGAATTTTAAATTTTTATGTGTATTTAAAAAATATAGAAATGTTAATCATTCTAAAAAAAAAATTGCGAATGATAAAAATGAAAATGATTTTTCATTGGGAATTTAAATTTATGTTTTTATAGCCAATTAAAAAGTTATCAATTGAAAATAATTTCGAATATCTTTCGAGCCCCAAAAAATGTTATATGGGAATTCTACATTCTTTAAATGAAAAAAAAATCTTTAAAATTAATTTTGAATGATAACTTCAACATTTATCAGCGACATCAAATTTTTAATTTTTAATGAATACTTATTTAAATTTTCGTCATTTACTTTTTTTTTCAATTAAGTGAAATCCAATGCCGGTTTTAGGATCGTTGTTGGGGGAGGAAGTTCAGTTCGATAAAGTCAAGTGGAAAAGATAGTAAATTGTTTAAATTACCATCAAAAAGTTGATTTAAACACCTAAAAAAAAAAGAAGCTCTTGGGTGGGGCCCCTTAAAACTGGCTATGGTGAAATCATATCGTAATTATTTTAAATAAGATATGTAGGGCAACACAAAGTGTACATGGTAATCCTGAAATAATACTGATAGATTGAACTGTTACATACTTTTGTGAATAATTTGCAGTATATTTGTATTTTGTATAATAATAAACACTATAATAATCATTAACATGAAATTGGTTCCTCCTTGCTCCGTGTAAAAGCCGCCTTAACTCTGTGAGTGGTTCGCACTAAGATGTTTACCTCGGATGGACTCGAGTAGAGCCTAAGGCATTATAGAATTCAGAGCCTTGTTTAGACAATGTCTTCCTTAGCGTTGGTTCGTATATGAGGGTGTTCTTTTTGTTGTTATTTTTCTTTTTTTTTTTTTCGCATCCGTTACATTTGATGGTCTAGCAGTTTGAGTGAAATGTTCTTAGATGTGAAATTCATGACCTCAGTTTTTACAGAGGCTGTGGTATACATGCATAATTATTACAAGTAAATCTTAATGCTATCCTGTGATTTGTGAAAATTTGTTTCAATAAATAATAACAAATGACGATTGGTATACAATTTTTATAACATTATGCTTATAATTTCCAGATTTTTTTTTTGTTTAGAGAATAATGTAGACTTGGGATGCAAAACTGCAAGAGACGCAATCGTTCGTTTCTATAATTTTTTTAAATTAATCAATGTATAATTATATATACATTATACATTGACAAATATTTTAATAATTTCTCAGCTGAGATTTAAAATTTATGCGTATAGGCAATGAAGTTATTATTCAAAATTAACGTTATATTTTATTTTATTCTTTTCGAGAGCGAGATGAAAAAAATTATATTTCTTGAAAAATGTTTTTTTAAATAGAATTTTCTATTTCTAATTTTTGTACAATTTTTTAATTAATAAAAAAAACTATCGAAATATTATTCAATAAAAATAAATGAATTTATTTTCGAAGTTTAATTTTTTTTTATTGATGCCTCTGACCATTAAGATTTTCACTCCACATTAGACGATTGTATGGATTTTTTTTTTGTTAAAAAAAAAATTGATAACTTCATAAATAATGCGATGTCACTTTTAAAAACCGAATTTTCAATTTTTAAAATTACGTGTCAAATTTAGATAAATTATTCAATTTAATAAAATACCTATTACACTTGATAAAAATTCAAATGCTCAGCTTACCTAAATTATTATTGGCGAAAATTGTTATAGAGTTATCTTTCACCCACGAAGTCACCGAGACATATTCCGAAACAGACGATGGTACGATACAGCGTAGTATCGCTATATTTCCGTTGACTACGGTTTCATCATAAACTTGAACTTCGTATTTGGTCTTGAGCACTGAAATCAAATGAAAAATACATTTTCCTTCAATAAGATGGGTTACACTCTATACTTGAATAAACCACTACCATACTTCGATGAAATGTCATTTCACGTTCTAAATTTTTATCTAGTGATGTAAAACAACAACACAAAAGGTAATTACCCAAAACAAAGGAAAACCGTTTCCGTCCATCGAATCGTAGAATTTTCGAAAACCCGCATCTCACCGCTCCTAGCGGATAATTGCGTCATTTATCAAAAGCTATCCTAAATGGTTATATTATTCGCAACGGCTTTTTACCACTATAATACGCGAGTCCAGAAGAAGAAAAACACGCAGATTCGTAAACATAAGTAGCTCTACATTGTACAAATACCTCTACAAGCATCCCCGAAAGAAGCTCCTAGTAAGGCTGGCTGGAATAAATGATCCGAATCGACCCATTATCATAATAACAAAATGTAAAAACAGTGTACCGCCTAGCTCGCAGCGTAAAAATATTGGTTACGTAGATTTACGACTTTTCCTGCCACGAGGTAATGGAAGTTTCACGATTAACATTCGAGAAAAACCTTTCTTGGTGGAATTTTAAATCACCTTTAAACAGTCGACTAACACACCTACTCTATATATCACCTTAATACACCATTAAATATATTTTTAACTGAATACATTTATCCTTTTTATGTTTTTTTAAAAAAGGGGCTTCTTCATAAGCCGAATAATGATCGGATTATACGCGCCTTCGAATCAGCACGAGCGAATTGGTGAAATTAAAAAAATAAATTTTAAATCAACGCGGTGAAATTAGAGAAAGTTGTTTGTTTTAGATTTCACGCTATTTAAACGACACTCGGCGTATAAGTCGTTAACATTTTTTCTTACGGAGTAGTCTGTGGATTTTTTTCAGCTTTTTAGATAATTTTACGGTTCACTTCGTAAACTCGTAATTTTGAGGTTTTCTATTATTCACTTGAATTAATAATTATTTTTTGCCGGGGAGAATTATTTTTCAGCATTATTGATTTAAAATAAAAATACGTACTACACAGACGTCCTGATATATTCATTAGATTATGAACTGTTTAAATATTTATGATATTTCAATTTTCAAATAATTATTCATTGTAATTTGAGACCAACAATACAAAACTTTAATTTTTCACTTTTTTTAATTCAATTTCAATTTTATTTTCGCTATTTTTTTTTTTTTACATATATAACATAATTGAATAAACTATAATGGATCCCATAAAGTAACAAGTTAAAACACCCCAATTCCCTATCTATGGGCCGTAGAAAAAAATATTTACGCAAAAGTTGTAAGAAATTTAGTGTAGAATAAAACTGCACTGAGCTATTTTTGCGCTATGATCAAACCATGAGGAGAAATCCATTTCTGGAGGCGTTCGAAACCCTTTCGTGAGATACCTACACCACATAGGAATGGACTTTTAGTATGTTGTTAGTGGAGGCAGTCTTTACATATTTATTTAAAAGATCTTTGTTGGGAATCGTTCTCATAAACGAGCCTTACATGGCAATAGAGCCGATTAGGGCTGGGACCGGTCGGAAATCCCCGACCATATGACTTGCCTACTAAATAGCTAAGTTACATTTTTAAAGAAGCGTAATTTAGGTAAACATGTAAATTACGAAAATTTAAGGTAAATGTTTGTGGCTTTGAAATTTTTTCAATCTGTCAAAAATGGTAATATAATGGTAATTTACCAAAATACAGTAATTTATTTAAATAGAGTAATTTTGCCCATCACCAACTATAGGTTAGATAATTATAGATTTATAAGCGTTTAAAGCTAACCTATTTAGTATGCAATCACTTTTAAAAAAATGGTAATATTACCGTAATATACTAAAATTACGTTGTTTCGTTCATTCTCAACCATAGGAAGGTGGGAGGGTTTTAAATTCACCTTTAGCCCAGTTTTTAACCTAAAAACGACAACTATTACAATCTACTCAATTTAAAAAGGCGGGGGGGGGAAGGTGAGGTCGCCAAATCTTTGCGTGTTACATCGTTTGTAATTATTTGGCGAACGTCCAGGTATATTTTTTCTCCCATACTTAATGCTGGTGCGTATTCATGAAATTCGCTCAAAACTTGGTAAAAGACTCTTCTTAAAAAATGCAAAAAATGTAATTTTTTGTTTTTTCGATACACCTCAAAATGGCGGATCCCTCAAATGTTGAAGGGGGCTGGAGAAGAGGCAAATAGCTCAAATTTTTTGTTTTTGATTACACGTAAAAGAATAAGTCACGGACACCAACATATCTAAATTTCAGCTTTCTAAATACTTTTGAAGAGAAGTTAGAGCAACAACCGCTTTTTGAGGAAGTTTTGAGCCATGATATTTCTTGAATCTCCCACATCTCCTTACCAAATCAACCGAAAAATCAAACTTTGTGTGTGGTGTTATTTGGTGACCAGAATATGATCTTTCGAATTTGGATCAAAATGGATACAAAATGGCGGATCATCAAAATTTGAGTAGAGCTTAAGGAGCCTCAAATTAGTAAAAATGTAATTAATATGAATTCGTATGATAATCAGGGATAAGAAGCATACAATAATGGCAATTCACCTCCATACATTATGTGGGAGGGGAGAAGGAGGGGAGAAGGACCTCAAAATGTGGTGGGGGCACACGAGATGTCAAAAATTGTTTATTACGGTATCGTATGAGAAAATGAGGCCAAGTTACCAACCTATTCCAATTTTAGCTTCCCAAGTGCATTTGGAGGGTAATGAACGAGAACGAGAAGAATCGTCTAAACTCTTATGATGAGGTGATTCGCTTCATTTTTTTCTTTTTTTTTTTGATAAATATAATTTTTTTAATAGTTTTTTTTTATTATTATTATCTATACTATAGAATTTTTCAATTATTTTTGAACTTATCACTGTATAATTTTGTTGCTCTTGGAAATGAAATTGCTGCAGGAAAAACATTTAAATTTAAAATCAATATCAATATAATAATTATAACTAAAACAAAATTATACATTGATAAGTTAAAAAAAAAATGCAAAATTCTATAGATAATATTGATGATAATAATAAAAAAAATTATTAAAAAAAAATTATATTTATGAAAAAAAAAATGTAATTTTTTTTAATAAAATTAAATATAATTCGTAATCTCATCACCAAATCGACCTAAAATGGTGAAACTTCGTGTGTAGTGTTAGTTGATGACCAGAACATGACCTCTTTAATTTAGGTCAAAATGGATCCAAAATGGCGGATCGTAAAAATTGTTAAAATCACTTATGGCATCGAGTGTGGCCTGTAAACATGCAAGGGCTAGCAATATTGAACAAGCCCCAGTTAAAAACTCAGCTCCAGTAATGCAGCATAACTACTTACTGAGTGAGCGAATCACCTCATCGTAGAGTTCAGACGATTCTTCTCGTTCTCGTTCATTACGCCACGATAAATTCGTTCCATTTCATCAGCTCGAGACAATAGCAACCCCAGAGCAGAAAACTAGAATATTTAATTTTCCAACTTCGCTGGTTGGCAATTTGCGGAGTAAAAGTCACAAAGAACTGTTGGCAAAATGTCGTACAAAAGATTTTGAATAATAATTCCGAAAAAAAAAACTCGTTTCGGAAACTTTCCTACGCTTATACGTTGAAACAGGCTGACTAACTACCAGACAGTCGAACAGTCCCAACGTTTGTATTTGTTTGCCATACGTCAGACGTAATGGCTCCAAATATTTTTTTGCGATAGGACATTTGGTATAGACTGCAATTGACTGGTTTCCGGGCACCGTTTTAGTGCCAAGTTATATTTCTCGGTAGCCGGAAAACTAAACGCGCGTGACGTTTTCAAGATGCAAAACTCGTTCATGTTAACTTCCTCATTTACAACGAATAAGTCGTCGAATGCGAATATAAAAATGGAACATTTATCGATTCCGAGATTACGATTCATTTTCTCAATGTGTTTCCGGCCTCTGGAATTCACGCCAATGGTATATTTGTATGATATGGAAACACCATCGATTTCGTCGAATTGCGAACTGAGTTAATTTTTCTTTTAAATGTATACCTACGAGGCGGAAACGAAATACCGCAGCACTAGATGTCACGTAGATTGCACCAAGGTACGGTGGTTCATTACGGTGACACCGCATTCCGTATCATTGGCACGAAGAAGAAACTTATCAACATTCAACATATTCGAACTGCGAAACGAGAGTAGGTTTAAAGGCTGCCATCACATAGGCGAAAAAGATTTCCAGGCTTTGTAGGTTATGAGCACAAGACGAGGCGAAAATGCGCTATAAATCTTTCATTAAAGTGTCATTGGCAAAACCGCCTTCTTCGCTAACTTTCAATACAATAAAACAACTTTTCAAAATTCCATGAGCAGAAATGAAAACTTAATATAACTGCCGGTCTTGAGTCGTCGAATTGATTAAATGTCTTTCTCATTCGTGACGATGTTGTAAAATCGTAAACGTTTCGTAACTTTACCACTTACTCGACTGTTCGACAAACTTCGTAACGAATATTCCATGAAATTAAAATCAATCAAGCGGCGTAACAGAAAAAAAAACTTTTCTCGTCGAGTCGAAAATTTCAACTAAATAACTAGAGGCGAAGTTTATAAGTGATTTCTTTTCAGCACCCGAAAAAACGCCGCTTCTAACTCGAATGTTTATTTTAACAAAATACATCGAGCTCGTATGAACAACAGGTCAACAACATATCTCTAAAGGAAGCTTATTAAGTTTTCGACTGCGAAAAAAAAAATCAAACTTCGACTCGTCGAGTTTAATCATCAATTCTAAATGCTATACCGAAACTCGTTAAAATTTTAATTAGAGTATTTGAAAAATTCTACGAAACTTTCGCACTAATTTGGTCGCATCGTTAAAATTTTCATCGTTTAAATGCTAAAACGAATACTTTCCAAAGTTGTTTCGTCTTTCAAAGTTGACATTCACTAGTAAACGAAGGTATTCCGTGAAAGTGAACGAATTCTACAGCGTCGAGTAAATTATTCTCATAGCCAATTAAAAACGAAGCTTTTGCAATTCAAAATGAATTCGAATCTTTCATAAGTGGTATCTAGTTCAAAAAAAAATAACAATTTTTTCAAATCTCTCTATATTAAAATCATACTTTTGAGTAGGAAAATTTTTGAAATACGAACGAAAAATTCAACAATTCCTAACTCGATACTTAATCCTCCATTCCATGTGGTCAAAAACAATCAACCATTTTATTACGTTAGAGTGAATTTAAGGTTAAATTTAAGAACTCCCATGATAGTAAGTATTAAGTCTTGGTCTTGGTACCAGCTATTATGAAATATAATTATACCACATTAACTCTATATCGTTGCAGTAGCCTATACGAAGTTTACCGATTCCTTTGCTTCATATTTTATCTAAATAGAAAATTTAAACGCTGCAGTCAGTGAAATTAAAACGTTTCATCTTTAAATCATAAGTTAAACACAAAATACCATCGAATCTTGAAGATTATGTTTTCTACAGCGAGGAACATTCGATGCGAAAACGTAAATTGTGTAATTTCTACAAAGTAAATAATAGACGGTACCGAATGTAAATAAAAATTCCTAATACAAATATTAATATTCCACTTTAATTAATTATAACTTTACTTTTCGTTGTTGAAGCGAATGAAGGAAAATTATGGAATTTTCATCATTCGCGATGATGAATGGAAAGAAGAGGAGTACATTCGAGATTCGTATATTTATTGGCTCCGGGAAAAATGATTTTCGGATCCGGTTTTCAAATTTGTTATTTCTACAACTCTACATGCCAAATCTCCACGGGGGGGAGCACCACAAAACAGCACAAAGGATGTGGTTAATTGTAGCTCTTAACCTTAACTTGGGGAGCAGCGAAATGGAGCTCTGAGAGCTTGACTTAAAAACAACAGCTTCTACAGCCTATTTCATTCGGGAAGGGGGTCGGGAGAGAGTATGTGGTTATAATCATCTGACAAACGTCCAAATGTTTGGTATATATATATATATATGACACTATCCTTGTCAGGCCCTAGACCGTAGATATCAAACAAACGTTCCGAGACCCGAGCTTATTTAAAGAGCTAGAGATGCCCGCGTGAGCTTTTTGGAAACCACTTGAACATAGCATATTAGGAACCTTCAGAGGGGTAAAAAAAAATTCAAAATTCATACATACAAATGATATGCAACGGTTCTTATGAGATACACTTCAGATATACCACTATCTTTGTCAGGCCCAGGTGGGTCTACCCAGGATAGCACCATATCCAGGGCTTCCGAACGTTTGTATAAAACTGAAAGCTATATACGCTCAAATATACGCACAAAACGTTGGGTCTCGCAACGTAGTATCGGGTCTCGCAAGGATAGTAGCATTTCCAAGATTGGGCCTGACTTCACTGTACCATACCTACATTTATATATATCTATATATTCACACCATGCGTAACGCCCGCGGGTATTCATAAAATTTGCTCAAAACTTGGTGAGCGACTCTTCTCAGGAATGCAACAAAAGAATTTTTTTGTTTTTTCGATAAAATTCAAAATGGCGAATCACTCAAGTTTTGAGAGAAGCTAGAGAAGAGACTAATGGCTCAAATTTTTTATTTTTTATTTTATACGAAAGAGTAAGTCACGGACATCAACACAACTAAATTTTAGCTTTCTAAGTGCATTTGGAGGGGAGTTAGAGCAGAAAACGCTTTTTTGAGGAAATTGTAAGTAATGAAATTTCTTGAATCTTCGATACCTCCTCACAAAATAAACCTAGAATTGTCAAACTTCGTGTGTAGTGTTAGTTGATGACTAGAATATGACCTCTTGAATTCGAATCCAAATGGATTCAAAATGGCGGATCATCAAAATTTGAGTAAAGCTTGAGGAACCTCAAATCAGTAATAATGTAATTAATATGAACCCATATGATTATTGGGAATAAGAAGCATACTATATCTCCAATTCAACACCATATATGATGTTGGAGGGGAGAAGGAGAGGTTATCAACCTAAAAATGTGGTGGGTACACGAAAGGTTGAAAATTTTTTATTGCGGTATCATATGATAAAATGAGCTCAAGTGACTAACTTACTCTAATTTCATCTTCCCAAGTGAATTTGGAGGGGAGTTAGAGCAAATAAACGCTCATGGAGGGGAAATCCCTGCAAGAAATTTCATGAATCTTCCATATCTCATCACCAAATCGACCTAAAATGGTGAAACTTCGTGTGTAAAGTTAGTTGATGATAAGAATATGACCTCTTTAATTTGGATCAAAATGGATCCAAAATGGCGTATCGTAAAAATTTATAGATAATTTGAGGAGCCTCAAGTATTTCAGTCGAGTTTTTAGTAAAAAGGATAGCTACTGTAGTCAACATGATTTGAGAAGAAGGGGTCAGGGGAGTGTGTGGTTTATAAATTTTTGCGTTTCATTGTAATCATCTTGCAAATGTCCAACTTTTTAATGCACATGTGCCCCCTCACACGTAACGCGGGCGAGTATGAATGAAAATATTTCCAAATTTGGAGAAGGACTCTTCTTGATTATATACAAAAGGTACCGTATGTTTTCTCGATACACCTCAAAATGGCGGATCACTCCAATTTTGAGGAGGGCTGGAGGAGAGGCAATATAAAAGAGTGTGTCACAGACATCAACATATCCAATTTTCAATTTCGCAAGTGCATTTGGACAGAAGTTGGAGCAAAAAACACCTGATTGCGTATAGACTCAACTGGCTTATATTATAATAATTCCTGAGGGCTATGGATAGGCATGAAATTTTTACAATTTTGTTTACTGAACATTGATTTTGAAATGGGTGAGGGGAAAGAGTAGATAGTTTGACCAATACATTATTTTCAATCAGAATTCATAGAAAAAAAAAATTTTTAAAGCTTTAAAATGTCCGTAGTGCATGCATCTACACTACGAGTCATTGGATTTGACTTTCATACATTTGTTTCTTTAGATGAGTTTTTACTTAAAAATAATAGCTATTACAGCCTACTATATTCGGTAAGGAAAAGTTGAGGGAAGAAGACGTGGTCTTCGGATCTATGCAGGCTGTAATAGCTATCATTTTTAAATTAAAAACTCAGCTAAAAATAGATCAGCTCATTTCACATACTCGAATACTTCGACTATTTACACAAATAAGAAAACTCTAAAAACACTTTTCAGAAAGCCCACATACTACACAGCAACGTAACTCGAAATGAGTACACAACATGTCAATGAAAAGAATCCCAAAGGTAATCGCTTCTGCCTTCAGATTCCGACATTCCTTTAGAAAAATTGAACGAAACAGACACGAGACAAGCTTTTTTCAAATTTCAAAACACCTTTGTGGGAATGAAATTCATTTTCGGAAAGTATTTTTTTTTTGTGGAATGAAAGTTTGTTTGAAAAAGTTTTTAATTAAAGAAGTACACAGGGTTGAAGTTTCACCTCCAAGGGCGTCAGTAACCCTTACAAACAAGGAATACAGACCAGGAAGCAACAAAATGTAACGTTTATAATTAAAAGGAAAAAAAAATGAATATTCCGGTCCATAAACTACGTGTACGTTTCGCAACGGTGAAAAATTTCACCTCCGCGCTCGGTTATGCTTTGTGAGATTTTATTTCACTCTGTAGTAATTTTTTAATTTAAATTCGCGCTAAGAAATAAAAAAATTTTTATTTCAGAGGAAATTGAACCCGTTGAAACGGTTTTTAGTACTATTAAGGCGACTAAATGAAATTTTTAATCCTCCAAGACGTTCATTATTTTTAAGCGTTTCCATTTCCTTTTTCATTACTTGTTTTTATTTCCGTTAATTACAGCGGCGCGCCGTTCGCGGTGTCACTGCGTGCGATTTCACGCCGTAATTTTTCAAACGCGAGAATTCTTTTAATTAAGCCAGTTATTTACACTTTTCACTCGAGCCGACCTAAATGTTTGTGAAAACCGCGAATATTCTGTATAATTAACACCCCGACTATTGTGTATATTAATTACCTCTATCTTTTATTTTTCAACCAATCAGAACAGACTATCGAGGGAGTACAATAGGTGTAAAATATACAATCGGTATTTAGGCATATTTCATTCGAATAATGAGCCGACACTCCGTGGGATTGTGCTCGATAAAAGATTCAGCAGATTTTTTGAAAAACCATTCAACGCTTCTCGTCAACGAACGCACAGCTTTCACTTACAGCGAAACCACTTGACCTAATAAGCTCTAAAGATTAACAGTCGAGCTCTTCACCGCCGTTCTTTCTCGTTATTAAGGTCGCTGTCTTTTGGCGTAACGTTGAACTTAAATAAGATTAAGGTAGCGAAAGACTCGCTTTTAATTAATCCCGCTAATCGCGTCGGTATACTGATGAGACGACCGAATGGTAATTCATATTACCGTTGTATCTACCTCCGTTGAGTTTCTCTACGCTTTGAAATATAGCCAAAAAATAATGCGAATTTTAGCTTCATTAAATGGTACCACTGATTATATTAATCTAGTCATAACTACGGTCATCGCGAACCCGCATTGCTTATTAAATTAATTTCCTACGAATTACTTCTCATTGGTGGTTACTAATGGCAGTAACAATTATGCCTTCGTATGTTTCGTTATATACCTTATCATACCCTAATATGTATGAGTTGATAAAATTGCATACACAAAATGCCGTAAATGTAACCCAGCAATCTCTTAGGTTGTGATGTTTTTTGCGAACAAAAACAATATCAATACCCCCCCCCCTTTCCCTTCTTTGAAGTTTTCTGGCGAACAGGACCGACGTCAAAGTTCATTTTCTTTTCGTCGAATAAAATGTAAAAAATATTAAAAAACTTTTAAACTTGGTAACTCACGTAACCCCTTCTAATTTCGCAATATTCCCCCACGAGCGAGATTTTTTGTTCGCCTACACTTATCGCGGAGATGTGTTTTATTAAAGCAGGGATTACAAGAGTTATGGGAATTTTTCCCCGTTTCTTTTTTCTCTTTCAACGCTCATTATGCGAAGACACGAAAATGTATGTTGAGAGAAGGTACTGCCTATTTTTTATGCTGAAGGATTTTCCCCCGTTTTACGCGATCATTTATAGTCGCGGAAATTTCGATTACAGGTGAACGCACGTGTGATGAAGAGAAAAAGGAAACGGAAGCGAATCTTGAAAGTTTATTAAAATGTCTAAAATAGGTAATCAACGTTATTTATTTAGGTTAAAATCCAAAATGAAAATATTTATATCTCGCAATCGAGATTCGTTGATTTCGGATTTTTTTCTTTTCTTTCTAATAATGGATTGAGTTTTCAATTTGAAATGAATTTTTTTTTTTCTGAAGAATACCCACAATATACCCACCTTAATAGACGACTCGGCTAGCTATAGTCCCAATACAGTCCCTTTTCTCCTACTTCAGCTTATCTGGCCTCCTAGATCAGCTCTAACTCACCCTTGATGGTGCTTTGAGCCTACAAGCTGTATGACGAACGGAAATTTAAAAAAAATAATAATAACAGTTATATGATTTTGATCAAAGTTTCATTATTTCGTTATGATATTTCGTATCGTTCTTTTGTTACATTATTTCATATCGTTATTTCATTACATTATTTAGAGTGATTCGTTACGTTATTTCTTTTCGTTATTTTTTTTTGTTATTTTGATATATTATTTCGTTACGTCATTTCCTTACGTCATTTCGTTACTTTATTTCGTTTTGTTATTTCGATATCTCATTATATTCATTTCGTTATTTTGTTATGTTATTTTGATACATTATTTCGTTACATTATTTTGTTCTGTTTTTTAATTACATCATTTTGTTACACTATTTCGTTATGTTATTTGTAGCATTATTTTGTTACATTATTTCGTTATGTTATTTCATTTTGTTATTTCCTTACACCGTTTCTATACGTTAATTTGGATACGTCATTTCATTTTGTTATTTTGTTTCGTTATTTCATTGTGTTATTTCATATCATTGTTTTATATCGTTATTTTGTTACGTTATTTCATTACTTCATTTCATTTCTTTATTTCGTTATATTATTTCTGTTATTTCGATACATTATTTCGTTACGTTATTTCATTGCTTTATTTCACTTTGTTATTTGGTTATGTTATTTTGATACGTTATTTTGTTACGTTATTTCATTACGTTATTTTGTTTTGTTATTTCCTTACATTATTCCTTATGCTATTTCGTCTTGTTATTTCATTCTGTTATTTCGTTTCCTTATTTGGTTGTGATATTTCATATCGTTATTTCATTACATTATTTCGTTACGTTATTTCGTTAGTTATTTCGTATCGTTATTTCGTATCGTTATTTCGTATCGTTATTTCGTTTCGTTATTTCGTTATGTTGTTTTCTTTCGTTATGTTATTCTGTTGAATTAATGTCAAATAGACATCAACATTTCTGACATCTATTTCACTTAAAATCAAGCTCAACTTGAATGCATATTTATAAAAAGTTCATAAGACCTATCATATAAACTCAAAATTGTGTTTTTCCTATATGTATTTGCTATGTGTACTAATAGAAATAGAATATCTACCAGCCAAAGAGTGTACACAGGCAATATTTGTATAATTTAGAATTTCTAGGTTCAAAAAATTTATGTCAAAATTCAAAAATGTTATTCTTACATTTTATATCATGAAACTAAGAACTCAAAAAGTTGTAAAATTTTCAAAAATTTAAAATGATGAGAGAATTAAGAAAAATTTAGAAAAATCAAAATTTCTCAATATATTTGAAAAGTTTGAATGTTATGAAGAATTTTTTCTGCTAGAAAGTTGCTTGAAAAATAAAGCAATAACAGGAAAATTCAAAAATCACTTGTGTAAACATTTTACACAAAAACTTTGAGAATTCTAAGAATTTTCGTTATTATATAAGCGATTTGAAATTTCAGATTTTCTAAGTTTAAAAACAAAATCATTAATGTACATAATTTTGTCTTAAATTACATTTGAAAAAGTAAAAAATAATAATTTCCAACTTCTTCATAATTATTTACTACAAAAAAAAAAAAAAAAAAAAAAAAAAAAAAAAAAAAAAAAAGGGAAATCTGTAGCAACAACGCACGACCTCATTTACAAAGGGAGAGCTCCAGCTTAAGATAAACCAATGAACCGTTTTGGCGTTACATTAAAATGAATTAAATACACACAAAAAAAGTGAAAACATTTCCACACTATCCCAACCGCTAATTCATCGCTGACACTAATGAAGCTTTATTTTTCGCAGTAGTTTGTCAGTCGACAAAAACAAAATGGAACGATAAATTGAAACTCGTCCGAGCGGAAAATATCGCATTTTCGTATTATAAATGTAAATTTATTTTCTCGTCGAACGAAAAATTCTTGATTAAGAATTGCCAACTCGATAAAAGTGGAATTGGAAGAAAAGGCGTAAAGTTAACATTCGCTGAATATGTAATTTTTCCGAATATTCATCACGCTCGTTGATAGAAAAGACGCCGAGGAGTATTCGTATGTTACTTTTTTGAATATTTATCACGTAATCCGGCCCGCGAATGAAAAATATCAAAGGAGTACACGCCGCTTCGACGCTTATAGCGGAAATATATTGGTATTCAAATCGTAATACTTATTTTTAAAGTACGAAATTTTAGTTCATATTTGCAAGAATCGATGAGTATTGTATTTTGTGGGAATAACGCGAAGAGAGGGGTGAAAAGGGCTTGGATAGAATTATCGAAAAGTTCAATCCTCTTGTTTAAGATTTAGGGCGACTCGTAACTAACAAGGAGGATGCCTAAAAAGTTATCAATGGTAAGAATTTATTTCTTAATACTCCGAGTGAATTTTAAGTAGGCGAATAAATAAGGTCTGATTTCATTGGAGAATTTTTCACGTACAATTTAGCCATACAAACGAATGAGCTTATAAGTTTTCATTTCAAGACCTCTGTATGATTTTGATTTCAGTTTTGAATAAAGAAGAAATGTGAGAAAAAATAATTATCATAATTTTTTCGGGAAAGGAGATGAACTCTTTCAAAATTTCACGCCATTATTTGAAAAAAAAAAACTACATGCGAATATCAAGCTCACGGTTCGAAGAGTTTAAAATAAGCCAAAGGCGGCGAACTTAGAGAGTGGAATTTATTTTCATTGTTTGCATTTAGAAGAAAGATTCACGCGTGTGCTTGTATTATACCATTATTGTGAATGGATAAAAATAAAGGGGAACGTTAACTGAATTCGATACTGATAAATTTCAACGTTGAATTATTAACGCGTCTTTGGATTTCGTACGGCGTTAAAAAGATCAATGGTGATTCAAGGCGAAGATTGCAACTTCTGCGTAGGTAATCCTTTCGGTTAAAATTTAAACGAAGTTCGTGTATTGGAATCTCAAACGTTGGCTGAAAAAAAAATTTCCGATTGCACCAGTATTCGGATAATCCTGTTTCTTTTTGGTAGATTATTTTGCGTGTTCGTAATTTTGTACCTTTTTCCTTCTTTTTAAGGGATAAAAATCACCCCGAATAATATTCAAGAGATTTTCTGTTTTTACATTGCATACATTTATTTTTTGGCAGGTTTTTAAGAAAGAAGGTACCTATTACAGCGTACGTGATTTGAGAGGGAGTGGTTGAAAGTGTGGTCTTTATACCTTTGCTTTGTGGATCATTACTATGATGAAAGTCGAATTTTTATACATAATATAAGAATTTAGTTCCTCGCTTAAATTCGCAGTACAGGGGGGTAGTAAAATTTTTTTGGGATAGAGGAGATTATGAAGAAGTCTTTGAGATGATAAGAACTATTCAATTCTTGTGAAGATTCATAATTATACGTATGACATATTGTGTTGTAAACGTCGGTACGTTTACAGACTTGTGTATGGTTGAAGAATACGATTTTCTTGTCACAATCAATTATGAATAAATATTATGAAAATTTTATTCAAAAAATAATGTCATCATTTCATTAATATTTTTTATCACACATTAGCAGAGCTAATTGTGAATACTGTACATATCGTGAGAAACCAAAATCCAAATTCAGATGGAATATTTATAATGCACTAATTCTCGCCAAAAATTCCAATTACAAAGTAATCGAGAAAATTAATTTCCAATTAAATTATAATTTTTCCTTAATAATTCATTTCCCTTCAAGTCAGTAATTGGTTGTATTTAATTAGCCATGAAAGTGGGAAAAAACTTTCTTCTCGTAAAACAAAAAAAAAAGCAAAAAAAAAACAAAGCGAAGAAAAGAAAGAATTTAATTGTAAGAGGAAATTCACCCCAAAAAACACGATCGTCCAAAGTAAAACATCATTTTGCACTAAAGACTTCCATGAAAATGTAATATCTATATTCCATTCCTTCTAACCTACCAAGCATGTACTTCTCTCATCATTAAATGAACCCAAAGGAAAAAAAATTGTTAACAAAGGAAACGTGATTTCTGCGATATAAATCCTCAATTAAACGCGGCTGAAATTTTTTCTTCGCATCGTTAAAGCGAACCGAGAAGTTTTTTTTCTTGAAAAAGCTAAATCTTATCTAAAAAACTAAAACAATAACATCTTCGGACGTGTTTTTATTATATCAATGCAAAAAGTAAAAGCCTCGTACCAGTAAAATCGTTACCGAAGGTTATAAACGCCGTTAACTGAACAGCAACGTAACAAGTCTACACTACTAAAGAGAAAAGAAGCAGGTACCTATGAGGAAACTTCTAATAAATATTACGGCAGACTGCGAACTTGGCCGATACCGGTGGAACCGAGTGTTTAAAATATTATACAAGTTTTGCTTTTTATTTTTATTTTACTTTTCTAATAAAACTTTTTTTTATCTCATGTTGAAAAAACATCGGCGAAAAGTTATTAGCAAAAGTTAATAAACGAGAAAATTTTCCAGCGCAAAAATTTACCGCCCAAGCGATTCGCTGGAATTATTAATGAACGAAATATATGAATATTAAAATGCTAATTAAGAAGTTTTTTTTTTTCGTTTTTTATTTCACATTTTAATGAAGAACGCTTTTTACACAAATAAGATGATGAGATTTATTGAAATATTCCTCGGTAATGGATGGCAATCTCGGATTATCATTTATTCGAAATTATTTTCTAGTTGAAATTTGCTGTATTGATTTTGCAAACTAATTTGAATTTTATTTATGGTGATATTTACTTTTTGGTATTTATTATACGGTTTCTTGAAATTCAAGTTTTCTCAATTTTCTCGAATCTCCGCTAATCAAAAAATCATTCGAAATTTTTCATTTTCTCAAATTATCATTTTTTCACGTTTCTTGAAATTTTTCAAATTTAAAATTAAATAATAAATCTCCATACGAGAGTAGGTACTGTAGGCATATAATGCTACTTTTAAGTTTATCAACATCTAAATTCGATGTAAAAAATACCTATAATAATATTATTGAATGACAACACATCGCAAATGTAGTACCGTGAAGTAATACCGCGTACTAATACCATATGGAAAACAGTCGGCGTACTGGTGCAGTGTAAAACCCGCCTTAATCCTTCAAAATTCTCTGCTTCGTTGTGATTGGTTAACCTGCACCAGCGCGCCGATTGGTTGTGTAATTTTAAGCATTTTGTATAAATACAGGCGCGTTTTAAAGTAATAGTTAGTTGTACTTTGCTCTTCTGAAGAATAAACACGAAGTTAACAAGGAGTTGTTTTTCATTACTTAGTTTATTTTATCGCCGGTTCGATATTAATCGAATCAGCGACCGGGTCGAGCGATTCGACTTAGTACTGTTTAGCTAGTACAGGCTCGACTCAGTGACGGTACAGGTAAATTACTCGCATCATCGTTGACTCGGACTCGCATCAGCCCTGCTAACTCGGGCTATCGCTCGACTCAGACATTTAGAGTAAATAAATTGAGTTAAATATTATAGTCGTGACCGCGTAATCCGACAGTACTATTTAAAAAAATAATTTGGCACCCAAATCATCAAAAGAAGTATAATTCTCAAAACGACGTCGTTTCAAAACAAAACTAATATAAAAAGTAATTCCAATTTTGCCTGATATTTCTTCTGCATATTCGGCCAGTCGGTGGAAAATAATGAAAATTACCTTACAACGCTAAGATCACACGTTTTTATTACGCTTTTAAGAAGCTCAAAAAAGCACCGGTAATAAAATGCCGCATTTTATATAAGAAATTTAAAAACGTCGTCATTTCAAAACGCCATTTAAACCGAGTGGTCGGAATAATCACTATAAAACCTTCCTTCAGGTCGCATTTGTTCATTACGAGACACAGCATTGGTATGTGACAACGTGTACAAATATTGCGAGACAACTACGTCCGAGCGATATATTTATATTAGATAACTAATTTAAGGCGTACCGCTACATGGCATGCCGTTTGCTAAGCGAAAATTCGCTCCGTTCGAGCTGCCAGCAAAAGCTAATAAATTGGATGGCGAAACAAGAAGAAAAATAAGAAAAAGACCAAAACGCCTTTTTAGTTTATCCTAATGGAAATAGATGGCGAAATGAGAAAAAACCATCTATTCCAAATACCTGATGTAACGTAGGTTTAAGAGTAAACGTAGCTTTTCTATTTAACCTTTAAACGTAAATTTATCCTCGAGTCTAACAATATAGAATATAAATTTAATATGAAAGATTTTCGTGTATATTATTCAGCTGTGCTTGTAATTAATAAAACAGCTCGATGAATGCAGCTAAATTGACATTTGAAAGTATTTCCATCTGTAACTTTCCATAACTGATATATTCTTACTTTACGTCATCATCGAGCTGAATTAATAAGGAAGACGGATGTTAGCGTTCTAATGATTATTATACTCGTATCAACTTTTCGTGACACCTTTTAACCTGCCAGACCAACTTTCTTATTCATTCGAGTTTTTCTCATATCTACCAAATTCTAACTTTACGAAGGGCATCTATTATTTGAGAATGTACCGTTCCCACGAGATGTTATAATCGTGTAGCTGAACCAACGAGGTTTCATGAGTCAAATTCTATTTGCAAATTTGAGAGAGAATTCGCTTAAAATTTAAGCCTTCTTTTCAATTAATATTTCATCAAGAGAACGTTACGTTGAGCGGTACTGAAAGCGTAATATTTTTAAAAACCAAGCAGACATGCCGCAACACTGGAGCTGAGTTTTTAATTGGGTTAATATTTGAGGGTAGTATTGTGAAGTGGAGCTTTCAAATCCACAGATCACATTCATTACGAAGGTCATAAATTCTACATTATCCTTTCTAAAAACATCCAAAAAGTTTAATTGGATGATGTAGGACTTTTTACCCATAACAATCGAGAAGGGCTATTTTTTCAAATTTTAGCTCTTTGAGGCTTCTTAAGCTTACCTCAAATTGTGGGGACCTCACTTACAAAATTGACCTTTCTAGATGAATTTGGTGAGGTGATATGCTACATTCATGAAATTTCTTACCTTGATTTCCTCGACAAAATCTATTTCTTAAATCTAACTCTCCGTCATATCAATTCAAAAGGTTAAAATTGAAATTCCTCAGTCAATTTAGCTTCAATTTATCATTTGACCCCTTCTTTAAAAAATATTTGAGCATATTTGAAGACAACAAACCCCTCTCCCCCTTCAAAATCACGTGTGAGAGTGAAATTGGCTTACAGCATATTTCTCATTACTACTAATCATATGAATTCGCATTAATTAAATCTGAGCCATTTGATGCTCTTCAAAACTTCCTCAAATTTTGATCATCTGCCATTTTGGATTTATTTTGACCAAAATCAGAGTGGTTGTGTTATGGTCTCTAATTTACTCCAGAACCGAATTTCGACTATTGCGGAAACATTTAGCGAGGATATATGAGAGATTTAAGAAATTTCATGACTCACAACTTCCTCAATAATATTTTTTACTCTAACTCCTCTCCAAATACACGTGGAAAGCTGAAATGTAAACGTGTTGGTGTCTGTAACTTACTTTTTCATATTAGATCAAAAACAAAAATTTTAATGCATTTGCCTCTTCTCCACCCTTTCTCAAATTTTAAGGAAACCACCATTTCGAGGTAAATCGAAAAAATAAAAAAATTATAATTTTTTTATATTTTACAAAAAATCTTTCATCAAATTCTCAGCCATTTACATCCATACCCGCATGCGCTTCGCTTGAGAGAAATATACATGTAGAGTACAGAGAAAGAACCAGCTGGTAAGTCTGTAATTTTTCGAAATTGAGAATTATATGGTTGGATTCGTGTTGAAGGATATACTATGAAGTATACTACACAGATTTGGCGGAAAGTCAATTCTACGAGCGATAAACGACGATGAAAAATTATGGTGTGAGCCCGTAGCTAGAAAAGGACTACAAGTGGCTGAGTTCCCTCTAGAAAATTTTGAGCTCCCACTAATAAAATTTTGTATTTAATACAAAAGCACTAACCAACAACAAAAATTAAATCAAAGCCCCCTCTAGGATTTGGTCAGCCCTCTCCCACCGAAATAAATAGTCTGGCTAGGGCCTGCGGAGAGAAAGAGAACAATTCAAGTCCAGTCGATCTACTGCGCATATCATGTTGCGCACATGTAACACAACGCACCTTTTACATTTTACGCATACTACTAGAGTTGGGCAAAATTGTTTGAAAAATGATTCGAATCATCAGGTAAAAAATCGTGAACAAATGGTTCGAGTCTAATATTAAATCTAGTGTTGTAGGACAAACCAAAGAACGAGAACGAAGAACAACAAGAACGGAGAATTTTATTGTTCCTGAGGAACAGGACCAAGAACGAGGCCATAAAAATGATATATCTGAAGAACAAAGAACAGAACGAGAACAGAATATTTTCAAACTGAAAGATCAAAGAATAAAACGAGAACCAACTAATGAACAATGTTGAAGTACAACAACAAGAACAAAAACGTTGTAATTTTTTGTTGTTCTTCGTTCTTTTGAAAGTTCATGATTTATTATAAAATTAATAGATATCATGAGGGGAAAGAGAAAATAAGAAACTTATACTTGAAACCGGGCAAGTGCTACATATACCCATATAAGTAAATTTTTTTTTAATTTTATTAGCTTCAATTACCTAATTGATTTTCAATTTCAACAACAACAGTAACTGTAAACACGTTATCACAGAAAAAAAAGAAGGAAAGAAAGAAAGAACGAAAGAAAAAGTTGAAGAACGAGAACAGAACGAAGATCGAACAAGAACGAGGCCATAAAGGATTGAAAGAACAAAGAACAGAACGAGAACAACATTGTAAAGAATTAAAAGAACGAAGAACGGAACGAGAACAGTTGAAACATTGAGAATAAGAACGAGTCAAGAACAGGATCAAATGACTGGGTCTTTCCAGGAACGAGAACAGGAACAAGAACTGACCTTTGTTCGTTCCCTACAACACTGATTAAATCATTCACGAAATGATTCGAATCAGAGCTTGAGATAAGAATGTTAGGAACGAACGAAATGGATGGAATAAAACGATTTGTGAAATAACGAAACATAGTGGAACAAATGTTTTACTTAGAACCTAGAGTAATACAGAATGGAACGAAACGATGAAGTCATATTGTATAGGAACGAATGAGAACAAATAGAAAGAGGAAATGCAGCGGAGATGAAAACTAATAGAAAGAAAGCTACTTTTTTTCGTTCTTCATTATTCTCCGTTACCTTCCTTAATTTACCTTTATTTACATTAGTTACATTTACAACAAGTAATTTCGTGTTTTTCATGTGATTCAAATTTGTTTGAAAATGCCCCAACTTAAACCCATAAAAGGAAGAAAGGAACAAAACGGAAAGATACAAAACTGGTATAAGTGATGAAAGATTAGATTAACTAAGAACAAAACAGGCGAAGTATTTCAAAAGAACGAAACAGAACGATTAAAGCCGAAAAATATTAAACAAGTGATGAGCAATTAGGATGAAAAGAATCTTTTATTTTGCAAGATGAGATTACAACGGAAAGAAATAAACGTTTTGTTCTCGAGATCTGATTCGAATCACGAATCTAATCGCATGTAACCTAAAGTTTCTAGTTTGTTACAAAGAATACCAAGTTACTGCATTCTGAATATTAAATAAAAAAAATCAGAATGTGGCCAATTGCTCACGAGCGCTGTGATCTAGTCTCAACTCTAATTGGTTATTTTGAATTTTCCGCGTGATATATGGCTGAACCGATCATTGACTGTTATTTCAGCCACCAATTAGAGAAGCGACTTCTCGATTGTCGCGCATCTGGCGATCGTTTTTGAACTAATTACATTGTTATTATGAGAATGCAGTAAGTCGGTATTCTATGCAGATTAGATAAACACAAAGACAGGTGATATTTTATTTATCAAATACGAAGGTGGAAGGTCGGTGGGGCGTAAAGAAAAAAAATTGATAACAAGTTTCCTTTTGGACATCATAAGATGGCGGACGCAATTCGGAATTTTAACTCGAACTCAAATGTTGTAACCTGTATTTCATACTTATAAATATAACCTAGGTATTTTTCACAACTTCGAGTGTATGTTTATAAACAATAATTGCAGTATGTTCAAGTTGTTATTAGCACAAAAAAAAATACTGACAACATGAATTAAATAGTAAATAAGTACCTATTAAATAAAAGGGAGAAAATAATTAAGTCCGTCATTACACATTTTCAATTATTAAACAGTTTAAATTCATTTTCTTTTTGTAATAATAATAACGTTTTCAATTTTAAAAACATAATTATTTCGAGTAAACAAAAATGGACTTACTTTGTTCTTATATGTTTTAAAAAATTGGGTATTTGCCATATATTCACAAATGATCTGAAATGCAAAGATTTGAAGACCTCACTCTCCTCCAACACCTCCTCAAAAAAATTCTACTTCTCAAATATTCTTAATTTAAATATTTTCAAATCAGAAAGTTTGTAATAGCAATCGTTTTAGATTGAAAACTCAGCTAAAAAGCGTCATTCAGAATGAGACATTAAACTACGCCACAACAATTTTCGACGACCTGCATTCAACCAGCATCGCTTGCAAAAGGAGCATTAGTAAGTAATACTTGTCGCTTATGGAGCTGGAAACTTGATGTACTACATTACACGAAACTAATTACGTGTCTCTTGAAAAAAAAGTTGCCTCAAACGCCACGCTTTGATCGCTCATCCAGTAGAATTATTCACCTCATTTTAGGTGCAGCTCCTTCGAAACAAATACCAATTATAGAAATTGGAATCACGCCAAAGATACACGTCCATCGTACGTAGTCGACAAAAATGACCATTCGGCGAAATATGCCTAACCGAAATTCAATTTTCTATCCTAGCGATTCGATTTAAATGGTGAAAACGTCGATTAAAAATTAACGCGCAATTCCTGCCACTACCTAAACGATTCGATAAATTTTTTTCATTTTCCAACGACTGGTAGACCGAAACCTCTGGTGTACGTATTTTACTTTTTTCTGACGCCAAGAAAGACTATAAACTTTTCCAAAAAATGAATAATTTATCTTTATTACATATTCATACCGGCGAATCTTCTCGAAAATATGCGCAAGAATGGAAATTGTTTTACTTTTCAAAAATGCATTCAAGTTGGTTCTTTTTTATTTTATTATACGAAATTTAAAAAGTTGCTGGTGGTTTTTTGTTATCAGTTTTAAGCTGAAGTTGTTGTACTGGAGTAAACAATATTTTAATTTGAATTTTTTTGTTTTTGTTCGAATGTTTAATTTTAATTCAAGCGCTTATCTACTTCGAGTCAACTTTAAAAAGTTGGCATTTAGAAGGAAAATGAAGTAGGTTATGTATGACGTGATTTAAAACGCTGACACCAGTGAAACTACTAGTGAGGAAGTTTACGTTGGAATAAAGTCTATTCTCAATATTGAAGGGATTCAAAATGGCTTGAAAATTTTTAAATCAATTTGTCGAGCAAATAAATCGTATCTGATGACTAAAAATGAAGGTTGCAAGCTGAATCCGAATCTGAAATTGAAGCTGAATTCTCTATAATATCGGAAGCCAAATCCGAATCTGAACGCTGAACCTTTCGAGCCTTTCCATTGTCCATGAATTTTTTTCCATTAAGGAAGAATATAATTCAAAAAGAGCGATTATAGGACTGTTGTCGTTATTTTGCTTTTAATTATAAATTTATAACACCTACTTATTTGTATAATAAAACAGCAGTTCAACGTTTTATTTTAATACTTGTGCTCACAATTGGTTACTCAATTTTCCAATCGCACTCAAATAAGTAAGTAAAAATGGTAAATAATTTACAAAAAAAGAGAAGAGTTTGTCGCTTTCCTAGCTCCCCTCTCCGGCGGAAATTCTGCAACTAGGCCAATGTGTCTCTCTGTCATCAGCCATGATTATGTGTGTGTAGTATACAATACATACATTATGTTCTTGTAAATGGTCGGTATGGAGGTCTTGAGTACCTTATTTCAATAGAGCTTGACAGGTCTTTTTTTTAGATAGGTCTTTTTGATGGACCTCCCCAAAAATTAACCATGTTTTTCGTATTCTTTGCAAGAAATTCTGCAACATGGTGCCAGAATCATCTCAATTGGAGCATAGAACTACCTAGCAAGGCAACGTCAACATTTTCAATATACATATAAATGTGTATAAAACTTCACCATGCACTAGGATGCTGTTTCTGTACACAATTATTTGCTATATTCGAGTCCATAAAATGCAGAATTGCTGGAATATTACAGATTGTTGAATAGATTCAGGACCTACATAGCCAACGTGAATTTATGAAGCTTCCCTATACTGATGCTATGCAAACATGGTTGTATTAAACAGGGAATTATTTTTGTTCTTTAACAATTTGATTGCGGACTACTCTTTTATTCACTATTTAAAATTAAAATAAAAAACGTTAGCAGCCATGTCGCAATACGGGAGCTGAATTTTTAATTAATGCTTGTTCGGGTTTGCAAATAACATTGCTAAACCCTTCATGTTCACAGACAAGAATCAATACCAAGTTAGAAAACCCATACCCTAGCCCTTCCAAAACCATTTGAAAAATTAAATTTATAACAAAAATGTAAAACCACTTGAAAAATTAAATTTATGATGTATATTTTTTAAATTACAATTACTTGAGGCTCCTCAAATTATCTTCAAATTTTTATGATTAATCATTTTGGATCCATTTTGAACCAAATTGAAGAGTTCATATTCCAGTCATCAATTAACTTCACACACGAAGTTTGATCTTTTTAAGTGCATTTGGCGAAGAGATATGGAAGATACATGAAATTTCCTGCAGGGATTTCCCCTCCAAAAACGTTCATTTGCTCTTACTCGCCTCCAAATTCACTTGAAAGCTAAAATTAGAGGAAGTCAGCCATTTGGGATTATTTCATCATATGACAACACAATAAAAAATTTTCGACCTTTTGTGTACCCTTACCACATTCTCAGATCGATTACCTCTCCTTCTCCCCTCCAATATCATGTGTGAGGGTGAATTTGGGATATAGTATACTTCTTATCTCCAATAATCATATGAGTTCATGTTAATTACATTTTTACCAATTTGAGACTCCTCAACCTCTACTCCAATTTTGATAAACCGCCATTTTGGATCTATTTTGATCAAAATTCAAGAGATTATATTCTGATCACCAACTAACCGTATACACAAAGTTTGATCTTTCTAGGTTGATTTGGTGAGGAGATATAGAAGATTCAAGAGATTCCACGACTTATAACTTCCTCAAAAAAGAGTTTTTT
Organism: Phenacoccus solenopsis; assembly: GCA_009761765.1. Taxonomy (NCBI): domain Eukaryota; kingdom Metazoa; phylum Arthropoda; class Insecta; order Hemiptera; family Pseudococcidae; genus Phenacoccus; species Phenacoccus solenopsis. The sequence continues at coordinate 58,540 of VFXL01000224.1, read as the reverse complement.
ACTCCCCTCCAAATACACTTAGGTAGCTTAAATTTGAATATGTTGATGTTCGTAACTTATTCTTTTATACGAAATCAAAAACAAAAAAATTAAGCGATTCGTGCTTTCTCCACTTCCTCTCAAAATTTGAGTGATCTGTCATTTTGAAGTGTATGTAAGAAACAAAAAAGTGCTTTTTTCACGTTTTCAAGAAAAGTTTTTCATGAAATTTTGAGTGAATTTCATGAATACCCGTTGGCGCTACGATTGGGGGGAAAATATATATACCGGGTGACTACTTAATTCGGGCACACCAAGCGCAAAAATCTTTCCCTCATAGAAATAAATTATACATTCCAATGAATTAGCAAGAATAAATGGCATAAATAAAATTTCTTTTATGCTTTAAAGCATCTATCAATGAAATGCAAAATTTTTAATTATACTTTCGTTGTTAAAAATACCTATGTAAATACCTATATTGAATTTATCTACCTTTTAGCTAATTTTGTCGCTTGTGTGCTCGAATGAACTAGTCACCGGTAAATATACCAAAAAGTTGGGCATTTGTCAAATGATTAAAAATGGTCTGAAACGCATAGATTTTAAACCCCCCCCGACCCTCCTTCTCAAATCAGGTTGGCTGTATCAGCTATCGTTTTTATTAAAAACTCAGCTAAAAAGACCATGTAAATTTTTATACTTCTACACGATATTGAAGGAATTAGGAGAGTATACAATTTTTTGAATTTCACAGCCCCTTCTAATTCAAGGTATACCAATGCAAAAATTTTATATGCCTTATTTAAAAATTAAAAATTTGAATACACCTATCTTCCGTTTTATCAAATAAAACCTCGATTATTCTGCTCACAATTCGCCATACAAATACTACGGTGAGAAATTATTCATCGCAGAAACAATATAAGATGCCATTATATTTCGCAAAATCGAACGCAAACACGTCAAATCACGATTATTTACATGCAACAAAGACAAATTAGTAGACGATGGTATTGTTCAAAAGAAACGTCATAATGTTCAAACGCTCGTCTATTCGAAGTTAATAGGTTTTCGAGCTGTTTTGCAATTCAATTTAATTTATCTTGCTTAAAATTACTACTTCCTTACGAACACTCTGCGAATCTGTTTCTCTTTGTGTTTAAGCGCTGCAAATACTCGAACAGATATTCGACAACAGGATAAATTAAGTCAGGTACTTTGTGTTGTTTGAGAATAAAACATTACACGATGGAAAATGCTTTTGTTCGATTACAAATAATATTTAAAGAAGCGTTAAATCGATTATACAGATGTACGAGTGTTAGACGAGGAAGGTGAAGTAATGTATTCCATTCTAAAATTCCAACATCTCCGTGTTCTGGTGCGCTCACCATTTGCTCTTTACTGGAGCATTAAATGAAAAGTTTACTTTAACAATAATTTCGTTTATTAAGAAACATCGCCTTAACCCTCGAACACATCCCAAAGGAGGGTAGATAATTCGACGAAAGTAAACACGTCATTTAGCTAGCGATTTATTCAATTAGGGCGAATTTCTTTAATAACCATCAGGTATCTCGCGTGCGATCCTATTTAAAAAGTATTTTAATTAAAACCCGCATGATTTACGAGATACGAGTTCTTAATTTAAAACCTTCATTGGTATATATCTTACTTAAAAGTATACCGTTTGAAAAATTACCATGCCCGAATTTTGCGTTTTATGCACGCGGACAACGGAAAAACAAACGTCTCCATTATAGAAGAAAAATTCGCGCGCTCTAACGACTCGTCATTTCTTAACATAAATATTACACAAGACTGAAACAATGTTCGATGCATGTTTGATGACGAAATGCGAGAACTTAAAAGAGAAAAAATTCACGAAATGAATGTCTCTTTCGGATATAAAATTCCGCAGACGAGGGGTAATAAAGTGAAAGATGGTGATGTTTAATTTCGGGCCTTTTTTTTCCACGCACCGACAGTCTCTCGTCTTTTGACGGTATGAACGCAATTTACGAAATTACTATACGAGATGTTTTTTACTTGTTGTCTGGAGTTGAAAAAAAAAGATATTTTCATTTCATACGCAAGAAACTTCTATATTAAAATTAAGGGGAGTTGCAATTCTGTTAAATAACAACGATGAAAGAGAAAGGGAGATAATGAAAGCATTAAATTATCCAAGTTGGGAATTGGGAAAATGAGGTCTCAAAACGGTATTAAAGAAAAAAGCAACTGAAAAATGTTCGTATACCATGTATTTTCGTGGCCAAAAGTGCTCAAGAAAATGAACTTCTTCAGTTACAATAGAAGCTGAAACGTAATGTCCGAAAAATACACTAAAGGAAGCTGGAAGTTAAAATATTACTACGTTTCAAACTTCAATAATGATTAGTAAAGGATGGGGACTCTTATAAGGTTAAAATAATGTATTCTGAGTAATTTTTAATGGCCATAGAGACACGTTTTTTTGAAGAAAAGATTCTCAAAGATGAAAATTATATAGGACCGACATGATAACAGGCTGAACAATGTAACTTGTCAATTGTGTAAGGAATGAATGAGTCCACGTGATCATTAGTTTTCTAATCCTCAGCATTATTCCCTGTGAATTTTATCAGGCATGTATCTCGCTGGTTTAAATAATTTTAACATGTTATTTAAATTGATGCATTTCACGTTTGAAACTAAATTCTTACGGTAATTTTTATATTTCATTAGAGCAGGCAAGATCGCGGAGAGTCAAGAATGCATTTCTCACCTCCTCGCTTCAGAAATAATTTTCAATTATTTGTTAAATCTACGAGTAGTAACTTTTTTTTTAATTGATGAAAATGCTTAAAGTTGTTGTTATTCTTCCTTCTCTCCGTAGAAATAATTTTCAGATCTCATTTATCAATTTTTTTTTAATAGGTAGATGGAATTGTTTAAAAATCGCGAAATTGCCCCCTTAGCGAATATAATTTTCAGAATCCACTTTTCAATTTTTTTTAATTGATAGAAACATTTTAAAATTCCAAGATCCTCTCTCCCCTCAATGCCGCAAAGACTTCTCAATTTCTTTTTAAATGCACTCCATATTTTTTTTTACTTTTACTTTTTACTTTTTTCATTGACGTGTCATGTACTGCATCTAGGCCAGAGGCACCGAAAGGAAAATTTAAATTAAAGAAAGGAGGTGAGATTCACGCTCCAAGTTGAACAGTTTGATGAGAGTATTCTCATCATCCTGTAGGATATCTAAAAGGAGGAAGGAAGGAGATTTCTAGAGCGAGTGTTATCGTGTAAATGACAGTTTAGAAGGATGGGGTGGAGCAAGAATTTTTTTTTAATGATAAAAATGCTTTTACAGGGCCCTCTGCAAAAACAATTTTCAAACTCGCTTTTTCAACTTCTTCTTAAATCTACTTAATAATTTTTTTTATGCATGAAAACGTTTTGAAATTTTAGAATTTCCTCCAGCCCCTCCTCCACCTGGCAAAAACTATTTTTAAACTCTACTTTTTCAATCTGTTTTTAAATCTGCTCAATAATTTTTTTTAATTATGAAAATATTCCAAAATTCCTAGATTACCCCTCTGCCACAACGGTAAAATATTTTTTGGAATCCAATTTTCTATTTTTTTTATTTTTTATTTTTTATTTTGTTTGTTAATAAGAATATTTGAAAATAACAATTGAAATTTAAGAAAATTCTAGATTGTGTATTAACTAATCATGCTGACAAAATAGCAAAAACTTACCAAAATTAACATACTGAAAGAACTTTTTTGGAAAACTAGTTGATAAGTAAGTTTTAAAGCTTGAGAAGCATTTCATTCGAAAAACGAATAGAATATTATTTGTTTAAAATTGATAATAAGTCAACTTCATTCATGTTCATTTTTCCTCTGAATGCCATATTTGCTGAGATGAATGCTGAAAACCTACTTTTTGAGGAGTTCCACCCGTCATACTAAGATTTTACTGTTGAGAAATTTTCGTACGTTCTTTATGGCAAGATAGATAAGAGCGAAAATTGGAACTAGGCAAAAACAATATTAGGGTGAATTTTTTCAAGTTCACGAAAAACTTAAAAATTAATGAAAATTAGATAAAAAACCTAATTAGAATTGAAAAACTTTTTAGTATCAAAAATTCTGATCATTAAGCCCTCTTAGAAATGCCGGAGCATCTACCTCCATGGGCGCAATCAAGGAGGGTTTCTTCGAAAATTCAAAAATCAATTATTTAGTCGTTCTATCTTGGTTTAGCCCTTTCAAGTCTTGGTTACACCATTGTCTACCTCCTTTGCCCCTCCATCTCCCCGGCCATGCGCTTTATGGTAATAATTTCCGCTTCAAGAACTGAATTCTCCCAGTAATTATTTGTGAATAGTTAGGTTCATTTCTTATGTTTGGGTAATTTTGCAATTTTAAGAAACCCTTTATCAAAAGAAGTAATGTCTCAAGGCCGCCAAAAAGAACTTACGTGACCAAATACGTAAGGGTCTCGTGGCTCTTATTGACCTCATTTGATGTTGAAAATAATTAAGATATAACGCATCACTCTTTGCGGGTTACTTTTCCGCTAGCTTTTTTAAAACCCGCTGAGAAAGGAAATCGACCAAAGAAAATAGACGAATACAAAAAGCACCTGCTTTCTACGTATCTGAATCATTGAACGTTAAAAAATTCTGGAATTCAACTCACCAGCATTTACGTTGGTCACTCTGCTGATTATCTGGCCGACGGTATTCCTGGCACGACATCTATAGTCTCTCGAGTGTATTTCCGAACGGTACAAATCGGCGGCAAATGGTGAAAATATCAACGTACCGTTTGAAAATACCGTTCTTAGATTCGGTACCGTATCTGCTATCCTTCCATCACCTATATTAAATATACACCGAGCGTAAACGAAAGTCGAAACTATAAACAATCCTAAACAAGCTGACCCCAAATTGCTCACTCAACATTTTCGCAGGAGGAAAACAACGGAGCGAGATTTGATCCTTACTCGGAGGAAAAAACGCCGACAAATAATTCAGACGCGAAAAGCCGAAAACATCGTTCTTCCGTCAATTGAATCGGTAATGGTAAAAGCGAAATTTCACGTGGGCGGGAGCGCGAAAAAATGCATTAACTTTTGAATAACGTTGTTACAAGTCGAACGGGAATATTCATATTTCATGACTTTTCAAAAGCCACTCATAATGTCGCAGACAGCTTTGTAAACGCGGAGAAATTTTTTGTCGACTGAATTTCCTCTATTTTTATTTTTATTCGCGACAAAGTATAATTTCGACGTTGCGGAAACCACGTTGAAATAATTTATCGTTGAAAACTCTCGCAAAAAAATACCATCGAGTATTCGATAAATAAAAAAGTTTGGTTTTTTAAATGTTGATGAAACTCTCCCAACCCTAGTAAATTAAGGAAACGGTATTATCATTTAAAACGCCTACTTCGAGTAAAAAAAAAACTCGAAAAGTAATCTTCTTTATGATGAAATTTTTCCATATCTAGATTTTCTTTAATATAAATTCGAGATCTAACCGTAAGATCATTTTCAACAAAATATACCCGAAAGGGTAAAAGAGCAAATACTCATTTTGACGAAAATTTCGAATTCCATTTCAGCACCTTTGATGTTTTTTTTTTGTCAGAGAATATACGTATACGAGGAATATCGACGATAAGTAGCTTGAAAAATTTAACGTTTCGAATAAAAATCGCGATATTACGAATTCGAATATCTGATTGGGTGAATTCGGTTAGCCGATGAAGCGAGAAATTAGTCCATATAAAACGAATATCCTTTACGCTTTTAGAGGGTCAATTTTCACGCGTTCAATGATTCTCAGTATGGTCGAGTGTGGAGAATGATTTTTTTTTATTGGTACTTTCAAGATGCGGAAATATTTTCCATTTATTTTTATAAGCCGATAGGAGTCGTTGAAGCTCCGTAGTGCGGCACAGATCTCAATTTTTACAGGCCTTAAGATATCATTGTCCAAAACACTGTACACAGATTAAGGCGTATATTTGTCTATCTAACTCATATGTGTCAGTAACTCAGTATACAAGTAGTTTCAACCTACCTAATATCCATTCAACCAGCGCAGGCGGAGTTCCAACAACTACGCAATCAATCTTTCCGCCAGTATCATTCGAGAAATGTAATCGAGTAGGAGGTTCTCTGGTAAACTGTGGTCCTTTCACGTCAAATGGTAAACATAATGCTGTAAACAGAATTTTTTTTTTCTCTGAGTGATCGAATATTCATTATATTCGAGAACACGATAATTATTATTAAAGGAAAATAAGTCATAAATCGACAATTAATAATTCTTTAGATTTATTATACGTACATACATTTTTTTTGTTTGTGGTTCATAATTATATTAACGTGGGCTCATTTACGATATTCGACGAAGAATGAAAAAAATTAGGTGAATAATAATTGCCGAATAACCTGAAGAAATAACTGACAACCCACAAAATATCCACAACATTTTGACTCTTCGACAACGATGCGGCCTCCTCTTTAAAATCTAACCATCCTACAGGTGGCGTAATAACCGAAGCAGTTAAAAACGCCACAAAAAAAAAAAAACTATTCAAAAATATTGCATACAATATTATTCACCTTTTGATAATTCCATGCATATTTTACAGTCCACCTCCAGAATACATATTACAAATAGATTTCGCATACCTACGCCTTTTAACATTTTCGAAATTTCACGAATTAAAAAAAATATATTTCATACTTCATTTAATATATATTTTTTATTCTGGGATATTTTAAGGATTAGTAAATATTGAATTATGGCTTTTTTCATTTAAACATTTTTGTTTTAAAAAATTCTTAGTTCTACAAGACCAAAGAAATTACATCAAAAATTATTTTCCACAAATCGTGGTTGTATGTTAATGTCCCAAAATTTATCGAGCAAACCTTTTCTCCATAAAAAACAAATTACTCCTTGCAAACATCCATCGCAGCTAAATCGAACAGAAGAAGTAAAAATTACTCGTTATACATCTTGGCCATTCAAAAATTACTCACGATTATTTTTATGGCGGAATTAAAGAAATCTCCAATTGGTTTTTTTTTGTGGAACTTCTCCTATATCTAAATACTCAACATCTACTTTTTATCTGGAATTCTTTTCGGACAATCCACGCAAGATTACAAATCCAAAAATGTGTAGTCGAAGACGATCCTTATCAATTACAAAAAAAAAATTTACTCTTCTTTAAAAACTGAAATTATAGTGCGAAAGGGCATGATGGGATAAGATAGTCGAAAATGCCCCCGAGAGCTTTTCGAACGGTTTCTAAGGCAAAAGGTGGCCCACATCGAAAAACAATTTTGACAAAAATTTCAGGCTCCAGTTGCGCCTATTTTCGGAGATATAGGCAAAAACAAGTTTTTCGATTAAAATTTTTTTTCTCGCCATATTATAAAGGTGGAAAGTTGAAATTTTATTTATAATATCTTGACAATAAAAGGGTTTTTCAGTAATTTTTTCAATTTTTTTCGATCAATTTTAAAAGAGTTATGCAATTTTTAAAATTTCAAACCGCCATTTCTATGGCAAGTTTTCGAGGTGCAATTATGAAAAAAATTCCATAAAATGTATCTTTTACCACCAAACATACCATAAAAATTTCAGAATTTTTGGAGTGGTGCAACATAGTTAAAAAAAATAGGAAACTATTGCAGCACGCTATAAACCAAGCGGTTCGGTACTATGCGCGCTGTAGGCCGAACGAACGTTACACGACGTTGCGTCGCCGCCTTAACAGTGCATAACAGCTTAACTGATCTTCTCGCGCTTAAAACATTACTTAGGCTTATATTTTTTCCTTTTTGTTTTGCTTATAAGTGAACTCCTACAACTGATTAAATCAATTAATAGACCTATTCCGTTTGTTTATTTGAAGAAAAAAATTCTTTCACCATAAAAATAACAAATATTAAAAAATTATAATAAAAATAATTATACTTATTCTTATTAATAGAATATGATTATTTTTATTGTAATTTTTTAATAATCGTTAATTTGTATGGTGAAAGAATTAAGATATATCTTAGCTGCTTTGAAAAATGGCTCGCGACGCGACGCGATGCGATGCACTATACCCCTTGACCGCCAAGTACACTTGATTTGTAAGTATTATTATGTTGTTTTCTAATGACTTCGGATTTTTAAGGGTTGGTAATTTTTGTAACTTCGTATTTTTTATAACTTTTCTTTACATTAATTTTTCTTTCTCTTTATTTAACAATTTTATAATAAATTATAATGATTTAAAAATATTTAAATTAAATTTTTTTATAGCTTTAATTAATTCTTTAATCTTAATTTCTTCAAGAATAACAAAAACTTTTTAACGATTTTTAAAAATTTGTTTGGCATTACTATGATGTAAAAAAAAAAAAAAAAAAAAAATTGAAACAAAAAATATTAAAAATCGAATTTGATATATTCATTAGATTTTAATTTTTGAAATGTTTGCGATGAAGCAAAACGAAACACTAAATATAAACACTACAAGTGCTTGAGTAACATTTCGAAACTATTTTTCTACAGTTATCGTGCAAAATATCACCATCATTTATTTTTTCCCTTAATATCTTTGAAAACTTATTCGCATCTTTTTCAGAATTGATAGTTTTTTAAATGTGGGCTATTTTTTTAAAAATAAATTAGATCTAATACACTTTTCATTATGCGACATTTTCGAAATTAATTATTTGAATTTAGAATTTATCACAATATATAAAAAAATTTTGGTTAGTGTTCTTATAGTGAAGGGGTAACATAACAATTATAATATTACATGCAAACAGAAGCATGATATGTAACGATTGTTTTGCAAACTGAAGTGGTCTTCCTCTTTATTATAATAAGGAGGAGAAAAATATTAATAAGAATAATATTTTTATCATAATTTTTTAATATTTGTTATTTTTATGGTGAATGAATTTTTTTCTTCAAATAAACAAACGGAATAGGCCTATTAATTGATTTAATCAGTTGTAGGAGTTCACTTATAAGTAAAACAAAAAGGAAAAAATATAAGCCTAAGTAATGTTTTAAGCGCGAGAAGATCAGTTAAGCTGTTATGCACTGTTAAGGCGGCGACGCAACGTCGTGTAACGTTCGTTCGGCCTACAGCGCGCATAGTACCGAACCGCTTGGTTTATAGCGTGCTGCAATAGTTTCTATTTTTTTTAACTATGTTGCACCACTCCAAAAATTCTGAAATTTTTATGGTATGTTTGGTGGTAAAAGATACATTTTATGGAATTTTTTTCATAATTGCACCTCGAAAACTTGCCATAGAAATGGCGGTTTGAAATTTTAAAAATTGCATAACTCTTTTAAAATTGATCGAAAAAAATTGAAAAAATTACTGAAAAACCCTTTTATTGTCAAGATATTATTAAATAAAATTTCAACTTTCCACCTTTATAATATGGCGAGAAAAAAAATTTTAATCGAAAAACTTGTTTTTGCCTCTATCTCCGAAAATAGGCGCAACTGGAGCCTGAAATTTTTGTCAAAATTTTTTTTCGATGTGGGCCACCTTTTGCCTTAGAAACCGTTCGAAAAGTTCTCGGTGGCATTTTCGACTATCTTATCCCATCATGCCCTTTAAAGTCTCCACACAGTTGTACACATTATAAGGAGTACACTGGCGCATAATAGTCTCAGAAATTACAATGCACCAGCATAAAATAAGAACAAAAAAAATCAATTTCGGAATTTTTAAAATTTTTCATTCCTAGCAATTTTGTCATTTCTTAAATTTTCCCTTAGTTGAAAATAAATCATTTTTAGATATTTTGATCATATAGATACAACTCTCACATTTATAAACTTCTATCTTCGAAAACGATTCACTGCACTAAATGTAATGAGCTCCATTCTAGACGCCTGCTCTCTTCGTTTTCCTTCAACTTTCTGGCGTTATCTAACAATTTCGTTTCTATTGTTGGTTTGTGATTTTTTCTGCAGCATACATAGGTTGTGAAGTAAGTAGGTAACTAAATAGGATTTTCTTTATTTCACTTATTTTTTGAAATTCTTCTCCTTTCAAAATATTCTTTCATTTTTGGACATTCGGGTTCAAATGGATAGTACAAGAACCTTGAACTATGGCTATTCAAGCATAAACCATTGTACACTAAGCACTCATCGTAACATCTTGGCACATTATAAGAAGCTCCATAGTGTAACAACCAACCAGCAAGTCGCAAAGTGGTAAATTACCTCGACTTACTCATAAAATGAGAACATTAGTCAGCTAATGATTCAAATTATAAACGAATTTCAGTCGTTCACAGAAAACTGAACGATATTGTTTAATAGGTAGTAATGAAATTACCTAGATTTCATCACATTCTAGTCTTATGATTGGTTGTTACACGTGTGACGCATGTCCAATCAGAAAGCGAACCCGGTACCATAATCTTCAAATATACAAAATTCTCGTATCATGGTGTTAGTAACAGAACTCCTTCAAAACGGCTCGAGCGATTCTTATGAAATTTTGTGTGTACATTTAACAAGCCTGAGACTAGGACTTGAACTATTTTTCATATCCGTAAATTTCAAAATGGCGGATTACTCAAATTTTGAGATGAGCTGAAGAAGAGACAAGTAGTTCAAATTTTTTGTTTTTGATCACATTTCAAAGAGTAAATTATGGGCAATAACATATCCAAATTTTAGCTTCCTAAGTGCATTTTAAGAGAAGGTAGAGCAAAAAATAGCTTTTTGAGGAAGTTTTGAGTAATGAAATTTCTTGAATCTTCTTCATCTCCTCACCACATTGACCTAGAAAGATCAAACTTTGTATGTGGAATTAGTTGTTGACCAGGATACGACCTCTTAAATTTACATCAAAATGGATTCAAAATGGCGGATTATCAAAATTTGAGTAGAAATTGAGGAGCCTCAAATTAGTAAAAATGTAATTAATATCAACTTATATGATTATTGGTGATAAGAAGTATATTATATCTACAATTCACCACCATACATGATATTGGAAGGGAAAAGGAGGGATTATCGGCCACAAAATGTGGTGGGGATTCAAGAGATGTCGAAAATTTTTTATTGTGGCGTCATATGACAAAACTAGTCCAAGTGACTAAACTTCCTTGATTTCAGCTTCTCAAGTGCATTTGGAAGGGAGTTAGAAATAATTTTAATGGCAAAACAACGTTTGCTGGGTCAGCTAGTTACTTATAAGATTACCAGCTGATATAGTAACTATCTATTCCTCAGTTGAATGAGTTGATTGGTGTTAAAAAGGATTCCCAGCATTACCTCAAGTACCGATCATGTTAATCATTTCTATGATTAAAAAGATTCGGTTTTAAAATTCTTCATTTTCAGATGTTTTCTTTTTATTCATTTTTTTTTTTCAAGATTTTTCCATTTTTGGACATTTTTTATATTTAGGTACTTAAGCAAGTACTTTATAATTTAAAAATATTTTGAATGAACTTTTTTCATTTGTAGACATTTTTTATGTTGACAATTTTTTTCTATATTTTTCATTTTTTTCTATTTTTCTTTCAAGAATTAATTTTTTTCTGTCAGCAAAAAACTGCAAAATACCCTGTAAAATCTTTATTATTATTTTCACTTTTTCACATTTCGAGCGTTTCTTCATCACGACTAAATTACACTGAACGAATTGTTGTTCCAACTTTACAAATCAAACTCGATACAAAGCGCGAATCGGCGTCTAAAACGAAAAAAATTCCCCAACTTTTCGCAACGATTTAGAATCAAAGTAATGCGGAAAACATAGCACCTCGTCTTAGAAAATGTTCGGATGTAAAACGAGACAATCAGATTATTTTCGGATGTTATACAATTCATCCCTGTTCATGTCATAATCTACGACGAACGAGAGCAATATCAAAGACAAACTATTAAATCTATCCTAAACATTTGCGGTGTAATACTATACGCTGAAAATCTGTCTGTTCTTAGTTTCTACTGTTCTAATTTTATCTACGATTAAACCGCGCTCGTTGAACCGTTTAGAATAGGGTTAGACGGTATGGTACCTTACGCTCATACTGGCGGATTAATTCCGATGTTTCTGAAATGCTTTTACTTTATTTTTCGAACAATATGAAGCTGTTAACAATCAAACGTACTCGACAATACGATGTAAATTTCCATCTCGATGGAACCTCCGGTTTATTTTTCAGCGAGAAAATATTTTTTCATTTCTATTAGCTGGAAAGCGAATTAAATTCTCAAAGCGGGAATGGATACAATGACTCGGAGAGATTGATTTAGCCGAATCAAATCAATGTAATAAAATTTCAACCCAATTTATCTGGCTCTATTCATCGATAATCTTTTCAAAACTATTTTCCAACGAGTTGGAATTTTCGTTCGCCTATATTGTATCGATAGATTGAGCGAAAAAAAGTTGGTCGTTTTGCGTGAAAAGATTACCAATTTTAGGTACATAGATGAAGATTAATTTTCCTTGTTGAATGTATCCCTCGTAGTATCATATTTGTATGGAGTAGGGCGTGGTGAGATGGACGTGGGAAATTGACAAATTTTCATCGTAATGAATTATCATGGTGGTATGATGATATTTTCGGAACGTGTCGGTGAATGATGATACATCATAATCAAGTATGAACACGATACATTTAGAATATACGCCTTAGCTAAGCATATTTTCACGTACGTAATTAAACCGGCACACTAAACCGACCAGCGAAATTTGTAATGATTCGACAACACAGTGGCAGTACTTGTATCGTAGCTTTGGAAATTAATCGGTTATACGTAGTTGTTTTTACGTCAGATATTTATGAGTTCCGTGTGAACGACGTGTTTGCTGGAGCTTTTTGCTTTATACAGCATTAATAAAATTCGTCCGGTTATTGCGTTCCGAGGTTAACCCCTTTGAAATGTATATTACTAAGCCCATCGGAAATATACTGATGGGATGTAATATAAATGTAGATAGGCGACTTCAAATCTCTCAACTACGTTGTACTTTGAAGTTGATTCTTCATTAAAAATGAAATAAGTACTGGATTCGTGTTCAGACAAGTAGATGTTAAATTCAACCATCGAGTTATTCTCAGATTACGTATTAACACAGTCGGTTTCCCAATAAGTGGATAAAGTTGTCGGAATGAAATCTAGCAACGAAGTTGCGAATTCGGCAGACGATAAAAAAGCCAATTAGAAGCTCGTTTTAAACTTTCTGAAGGCCGTTAATGTCTAAACTTACGTTAGTTTTTTAATTAATAAAAGTCGTGGAGAGCTTTCGACTTACTGTCGAAGGGAAGAATAATTTCTTACTTAAAATGAACCCATTCTGCGATGACAGTTTTGCGTCCATCTGCGATATCTGATGTATCACTGTGGAAACGAAATTGAGCTTAAAATGGGTTCTGGTTTGTTTTTTTAAACGCGAGTCTTTTTTTATTTATTATTCAAAATTCACGCTAGGGCGTTGGCCTTTTGAAAGTAATCACATACTGATGTTTCATACGAGGGTTGTGGGTTGAACGTGTTACTGGTTTATTAATGACCGAGAAGGTTATTTCATTAGAGAGAAAATTAAATTGTAATCAAATTATTTTAACAACTCGTCGCAAAGTTGAAAATAATTAACATTGCCTAATAAAATTTCCCGACAAGAGTAAACGAGCGTATTTTATGACAAATACCCATAAAAACTTACGTTAGTTTTTAATTAATAAAAGTCGTGGAGAGCTTTCGACTTACTGTCGAAGGGAAGAATAATTTCTTACTTAAAATGAACCCATTCTGCGATGACAGTTTTGCGTCCATCTGCGATATCTGATGTATCACTGTGGAAACGAAATTGAGCTTAAAATGGGTTTCTGGTTTGTTTTTTAAACGCGAGTCTTTTTTTATTTATTATTCAAAATTCACGCTAGGGCGTTGGCCTTTTGAAAGTAACACATATGATGTTTCACGAGGGTTGTGGGTTTGAACGTGTTACTGGTTTATTAAATGACCGAGAAGGTTATTTCATTAGAGAGAAAATTAAATTGTAATCAAATTATTTTAACAACTCGTCGCAAAGTTGAAAATAATTAACATTGCCTAATAAAATTTCCCGACAAGAGTAAACGAGCGTATTTTATGACAAATACCCATAACTCGGCGAATATCGATTTCTTTTTTTCTTCTTTCGTTTTCACTTTATATATTATATTTTTCGCTGGTTGTCATTTCGTTTCGAATGAACGGAAATTATTGAAAATGCTTGGAAATTTGATAATATTGTCAATATAACTTTTCGTTTGAAATTGACGTAGCTTTTGATTGGCCTACTTTTTGTTTTTGGGCGGATATCTTTAAAAATTTTATTCCAGTGTTTTCGCAGTTGGGTTTTTGTTTGAGAGAATTGCGATGATAGTTTAGGTTGTATCTGATTGGTGCAATTTTTTCCGGGGTTTAGAAAAATATTTATTTTGTGGCAGTGTTATTTGTGTAGTTCAGTAAATTTAAGCACAAAAAAAAACTCTTTCGGGAAATAATTTTAAAAAGAAATTTTTTTCATGAAAGTCAAAAATAGACTCGCATACAATACAACATACTAAATGTTTCTGTTAATAAGTGTAGCGTATAACTCTCGTGAGATTCCCGAAACTCTCAAAAATTTCTTCGGCTTGATCTCTTCAGGGATTGATTCTATTACATCCTCCTCGCATATTTTTTTTTAATGCGATGGGTTGCGACTTGGATACAATTTATATTTTGTACATAAGTCTAAAATGCTTAAAAACGTTTAAAAAATGTATACCCTATTGTTTTTATTTTTCCATCAATCAGGTTCTGTTTGAAGACTAAATGAAGAATGAAGGAATTCAGTATGAATTTGAAAATAAAATATACTTGATCATTTTTCTCCAAAACATTCAGAGAGTAACAAAAAAATACATTTTATTGATAATTTAATCTTCAAAGTATCAATAAAACATCGATTCACGAAGCATTGATTTTCATAATGAGTAACAAGACTACTAAAACACTAATATGTAATAATATAGGTATATACTGATTATCAAAATATTGTTTTTTGGAATATCGATTAGGTATCAATACTGAGATATCGATGATAAAAATATTGATAATGTATATGTATAATAAGCATATCGATCATAAATTTGCAGAAACATCAACGATTTAAGCACAGTTTATCATAGGTATTCAAATATCATTTATAGATAACACCGGTCGACACAATTTTCGGGTCCAGCTCTTAAATGTGAAATTTTGGGTGCTTCTATGTTACTAATAAAGGAGAAACAAATTTTGATCAAAGTTTGATTTCATAGAAATCAGAGCAATTTTTAGAACTTTCCAATAGAAATTACAGATTTTTTCATAATTAGAATTTTTTTTTAATATTGAAGTCTTTTTAATTCAAGAATAGATAACAACACACCAATATAAAACAATAAAAAACTAAGAACAAAAATGAATATTTTTACTCTTTTCTCATTGGTCAGTCGTTTTTCAACTTTCTTCATGCTCGTTTCTCATTGGTTGGTGGTTTAAACGTGTTCTTCTTGCTTATTTCTCATTGGTTGGCGGTTTAAACATGTTCTTCTTGCTTGTTTCTCATTGGTCAGTTGTTTTTCAACTGTCTTCTTACTCTTCTCTGATTCGTCGGTTGTTTTTCAACTTTCTTCTTGGTCGTTTCTCATTGGTTGGCTATTTAAATGTCTTCTTCTTGCTTGTTTCTCATTGGTTGTCTGTTTAAACAAGTTCTTATTGCTCTTTTCTCATTGGTTGGCAGTTTAAACGTGTTCTTCTTGCTTCTTTTTCATTGGTTGGCTGTTTAAGTGTGTTCCTCATGCTCGTTTCCCATTGGTTGGTGGTTTAAACGTGTTCTTCTTGCTTGTTTATCATTGGTTGGCAGTTTAAACATGTTCTTTTAGCTCGTTTCTCATTGGTTGGCTGCTTACTCATTTTTTTATTCTTGTATTGGCTTTCTAGTATTAAACCTCAAATTAAAATTTGTTACTGGGGTGATCAATGTGCTACCACCTGCCGCTCATAAAATTAATTTACAACTTCAAAACCTACTCATCGAAGTGAAATAGACAAAACCAAACTTTAAAAGATAATGACAGATATTTTGGTATTTTTCGATGCCTATAGCATCAGAATTCATGGGTTCGAAGTTCGAACAGATACTCAAAAAAGAAGTTTTCTGTCGACCTGTCAGTATAATAAAAATATAATATCGATTCAAAACATTTCGTTTACAAAATATTAATATCGAACACATTAGTGAGAAATATTTATCATCTCTGTATTAATTTTTCAAATAGAAATTATTGATTATCAAAATATTTACAATTGAAATCAATCAATTAAATTATTAAAATTATAAAATAAAGAAGCACTAATATATTTCTTACCTACTAAAATAATCATCAAGATAAGTATAGTATCCATTCGCAAAATATCGATTTGAAAAATGAAAATTATTGATACTTTGAATATAAAAACATCAAATTATCGAATTAATGATTAACAAATTATCAATTATCAAAATATCGGATACTGAAATTATTGGTAGTTGAAATATGAGTCATAGAGCTATAGCTGTCCGTATAAAATATCAAGATATCGAATATTGAAGTATAATATTGATTTATGAATTATAAAAATACCTATTTCAAAAATATCAGTGTTCAAATATAAGACACTATTAATATTTAATGGAAAATAAATGATAATATCGATTTATAAAATGTAAATTACTAACATTAAAACCAAAATGTCAATTGTAAAAATATCAGTAATATACACCATGCGTCCAAAACAAAACCATACAAGCAAAGCACTGATTTCCCTTCTGAGATAACTTGGAATCCTGTGATGTTACATCACTGCCTATTAATGGATTGTGATTGGTTGTGATGACAGAAATCAGTGTTAACAACGCATTATATTTACTCATATAGTTGTTTATTTAAAAAGAATTTGGTGCTTTGCTTGTATGGGATTCTATCGGACACACGGTATACATACATCAGATATCAATTGTCAGTCATCATAATATCGATAGTTGAGGTGAAATACTGATTATTGTTATGTTGACTATTGTAATAATTTAGAAATCCATATTTTCGCTATTGAATTAGTAGATTAGATATGTTAATATTAAGTATGTATTATTAAATAACGATCATCAAAATACGATATAATATCGATTTTAAAAATAAAAATCATTGATATATCCATTATATAGGAATAATGGAATATGGAATACGAATATCGAATTATTGACTGCCAATATATCTATCGCTTAACGAAATATTGAGCACTAGAAAAATTTGAATAATTTGGAAAAATATCTCTATTTATTTTTGAAAGAGCACATGTCCTCGGTTAACATTTTTTTTTTCTGATGAAACATATGTTTCCTATGTATATATTACGAAAACCTCCTTGAATCTCTCCAAGCCATGAAGCTCAGAAAAGCAACATCGCAATTTTAGCTGACATGTGGCCGATGTTACTGATAAAAATGTATTGTTATTATGAGAAAACCGAAGTTTTTGAGAAATGATGTCCATTTCACTCGAAATTCATGAAAGTTACGAAGAAAATTGCAATTACTTCATTTTTAGGATATTAAATTTCCTGTCGAATGATGAAAGCTTTTCAAGATTTCATCGAATAAGTTTTTCTAAAATTAAATTTCCAGATGAAAATGTGGTAATTATATATTCTCAACTTATTAGTATGCATTTACTGGAGAAATATTGCACTTACGTGAAATTTGAATAGAATGTATAAGTATATTGTAGAGGGTTTAATTTTCTATTGAATGATACATGAATTTTTATCGTATCATTAAAAAAAAGCATAAATGAAAAAATGTCTAATAATATTAGGTGATATATTGAATGCGATTGAAAAAAGATCCTATAAAGTTTCATTCTAAACGCTGGAGTTTTGACGTTAAACAACAAAAACATCACGAAAATGATTATTCACCTATTTAAACTAATTTACATTTTGCTTAAAAAAAACAACCAGGCGTGCAGCGTTGCCAAGTTTTTCCTTCATGGCTTGAAGAGATTATAGGAGGTTTTGGTATTATAAAATTAAACAGGATGAAAACTATTTCGATATCACGTCGTGGTAAAGTTTTTTTTTTTTATAAACGAGGCAAATTTGACACGAACGCAACCCCATCATTACGAACACACGAGATAGTACGTTGAACTTGTACGTTGCTTATCTGTCTGGACAAAAATGTAATCTATCGATTACAACCCTCATCGTTGTAGTCAAATTATCGATCAAAAATACTTCGCAAAACTCGTTGAAACCTCTCGCACGCAAATTCAACGCGTAAACAATAAAGTACAACTCGTACCACGGTGAAAAAGATCTCGCAGAGCTGGCAAAGATTAAAAGTTCTTTATCATCCTCGACGATTATCAAGTTGTAACGTTTTCTTATTAGATACACGCTAAAATACTCGTCGCGGACCCTTTTTGAACATAGTCGCTACATTGCCTTTCGCAGTACTATGTTAATTAGTAAAGATAGACGAAAAAAACGCTAACTGGCGTGGTTACGTTTTTCCTCGTTTGGTTATTG
The DNA here is from genome assembly GCA_009761765.1 of Phenacoccus solenopsis. Lineage (NCBI taxonomy): Eukaryota > Metazoa > Arthropoda > Insecta > Hemiptera > Pseudococcidae > Phenacoccus > Phenacoccus solenopsis. The sequence continues at coordinate 39,894 of VFXL01000224.1, read as the reverse complement.
TATGCGCAGACAAACAGAACATTTTCCACTAGACGGAGTAGAAATTTCAATGCTAATGTGATTATTTTCGTTACCATTCATCCATTTTCTCTCTAAAATGTCATTGCGTTCTTTTCGTATTTCGGTTAAAATAAACGCGAATTGCGGTATTTAATTCGAATATTTTTCAGATTCAAATGCAAATTCAGCGAAATAACGTTTTAAAACTTTATCTTAATTAAGTTTTTAGGGTATTACAGAATTTAGGAGGGTGTTGCCGGCTTTTTTTTGTGGTAACGAACGAGCGAATTCATTTATGCCGATCTTGCGAAACAACAAAAGCGGTATGGTTTTAATTTTCGCTTTAATTATGTAAATACGCGTATGTAGTGTACGTTATACAGCGTGAAGGTATACCAAGAATTCTTGAAATGTCGGTTGATTCATGGCATTGTTTTTATGTGTTTTCGACGAAAATGGAATAAATAGGATTAAAATTTTAATAAGATAATCCGAAGCGGGTAATGAAATTTTTTCCATTAAAAAAAAAAAAACATTCTTTATCAGCTGGAAATCACGAAATAAATTTGAAAAATCAGAAACCCAGGTTCATTCTTAATTAAAACATAATAATGGATAAATATCGCAGTAGCAGGGTGGGACATTTATGAAATTTTTTTGAAACGTCAAGGAGTATAAAATTTATTATAATTATATCCACATTCGTGGAATAAATTTTTTTTCTCACGTTTTCTTATAAAAGTCAAATGACGACCATTTTCTGCTTCGTACTTTTATTTATTGAAAAACCCCTTTAGTACTTATCTAATCGGTTGAGAATTTATTTATTGATTTATTTTACAAATACTGGAGTGCCCTCTTCACAGCCAGCCTGACGAATTACCAGAGGACACTATGAACCTACATAACACATAAGAGTAGCTGTAGTATCTGGTCCGGTTTTGGAGTGGTCATACGTACGTCACGCGCATAACGACCAATCATAAGGCTGGAATGTAATAAAATCCAAGTAATTTCATTTCTTCCTTCCTAAATAATATCGTTCAGTTTTCAGGGATTCGTTTGTGATTTGAATCATTAGCTGATTCATGTTTTAATTTTAAGAGTAAGCCGAGGTAATTTACCACTTTCCAACTTACTGATTGGTTGTTACACGGGTGACGTACAACCAATCAGAAAATGAACCCGTTACTATAACTACCCTATGCACAGTGTTGCCACGGTCTTCATAAAAAATGAATTATAGTCTGTTCAGAATAAGAATACCAAAAACACAGAGCACAAAACGAACATTTTTAGTTCTTATTAACCAAGTATTCTTGAAAAGAGACCAATGATAAGAGTTCGTTAAACGCTGTAAGCAAAGTAAAGCAGTTAATTTCTGTTATTCTGTATTTCTTAATTTTTGCTTTCTTTTTAAAATATATCAGAAATTTTGAATACGTAAATAATTAAATACGAAAAACCCACTAAAAAAAAATTAGCAAAAGAAATTACTGCTTTACTTTGCTTACAAGGTTTAACCAACTCTTGCCATAGCTCTCTTTTCAAGAATATGTGGTTAGTAGGAGTTAAAAATCTTCGTTTTGTGCTCGGTGTTTTTGGTATTCTTATTCTGAACAGACTATAGATCACGGATCACGAATCTTCTTGTGAAAACTGATCTGAATCATGAATCACGAATCATTACCCACCACACGATCCGGATCACAAATCAAGCTCCAAAAAAGATTTGGATCATTTTTTGTGATTTTTTTTTACAGTTTGTGTAACGTAATAGCAATAATCGCATAAAATAAAATAAAAAAACACTTCAATTTTGATTAAAAAACACATTTTTTACACTTAAAAAAATACAAAACAATTTTGCTAATAAAAATTAACTAGTTTCAAAGTTTAAGAACACTGGATTTCTTCTGTGGAGCAAAAATAAAATAATCCGTGAAATATGATGATTCGTATGAGGAAATGAATCGGATCACGGATCACGAATCTACTTCTGAAAACTGATCCGGAACACGGATCACAGATCAACCCTAAAATTAGGATCTGGATCATGGATCACGGCAACCCTTCCTATGAACTTATAAACTAAAAGCACAAAATTTATACTTCAGGTCACTCATTCTTGATCCAACCCACCTTAAACTAAAGTAAACAAAGTCCCAATCGCTCCCTTCCAGTACCTGCATCACCACCGCATGTTAGCGAGTTCTCCCTATTCCAAAGACACTAGCCCTTCTCGTCTTTTCAATAATTTTAACTTTCCAAGATGATAGAACGCAACGTATGGAAAAGCAAGCTGGAAATTAATAATTCAAAAGCAATAAAAACACCGACGAACAAAGTTCAAAGAGCAAATAAACAATAGCACGTTAATTAAAATACTCGGAGGAAAAAAATAATATTAAACTAACAAACTTTCTGATTTAACGCTCTTCGCATTCGAAAAGTTTCCATTTTGTTCACGGTAAGTCGGTCGAATGAAAAATTACCGAAGTTAAAAATAAATGAATGGATATTGAGAACTAATTCGCTTTTTCTAATCACGTAGACGATCTGATTCATTATCCATGAAATAGGTAACGCTTCGTTTAAGCAGATACATTTATTCGGAATCGAGTATAGGAAAGGCGGAAAGATCTACGAAGAAAAGGAAAAAGAAGGCCGCATCGAAAAGGAAAGTAAAAGCGAAAAAAAAGACGGAAGAAAAATTACCCCGTCTTAATTAATTTTCTTTCTTATCTTCTTATTATCTCGGACGTAGGTAAATTAATGGCCGATTCGATATAACTGGTTGGATGGGAGATTTTAGTATTAATCGAAAATTCGATATTTTACATTTCCTGCGGTTTATTATAATCGACGATGGCGGCGTGTGATTGGCCGTATGGCGAAATACGCGCCTGGTCGTATTTACTTGGCGGTCTTTTATAGGCAAGCTGACGATTTTTCGTCCGATGATACAATAGGGTGCGTGTGAAAAATGATCTTATACCGGGCACGGCGCTTAATTTCGGTCCGCTTTTTGCGATTGAGACTGTTCTGGGAAAAAGTTGCGAGAAATTTATTCAGAAAACGCTTTTATGGTCTCCTTCGTTATTCTATTATATTGCCAATACTCGCACGCTACGGTCTGAATACATTTCCGAATATTTTGAAATTTACCCTCGTTACCTGGCCGTATTTTATTCGCCGTTTTGCACTCGAGTCACGCAAAATAAACGTGAAAACGGTTACGGTTTCGAGTTTTTTTTCCGCCCCCCAGCGAATCGACTACATTTTGCATCTTTAATGCGATAATTATTGCGAAGTTGATTTTTTCCCTAAATTTATAATGCCAGCCCAATTACCAGCGACGACGTTTACTTTTTGGAAAACTAATTAAACCGATGTCACATTGTGAAAAGAAAAACACACGAATCGCTCTTTCAACCACTCTGCCCTTTGGGTCGGACTGGCGGAATAAATTACAGATATATAGCTCGGTTGTATTTTAATTTTGCATGATTGACGTTGCTCAACGCGGCTGGAATTTTACGCGGGTACGAGATGTGATACGAATTTAACATATTGTGTTTTATTAGGGTTTTTTCTCTATCCTCGTTCTTTGTTCGTCGACGTGGATTTACGCAGAAAATGTACCAGATATATACGCCGTGGTGTTGTTTTGTTTTTTTTTTTAGTCGTAAATCTAAAATCCGCGACGAACCAACACCGAATAAATTGCGTTAAATGAAAAAAATTATGAGGGTGATTCTGATTTTTTTTTTCAACTTTTTTTGCTGTTTTTATAATTTTTGATAATCGGCTTTCTTATGGCTAAAACTAAACGAAAAATTTTTCAAGGTAATGAGTAGGTAGTGCTAGGTACTGATCAGGCTAGAAACTATTCTATAGAGTAGAATTCTGATCGTGGTTCGGAGCTTTTGATCCAGGTTATGGATTCGGTTTTTCCTAGTCAAACTTAATTCATTTTCAATAATTGGGTTACATCGGAATGTCATAAAAATAAAAGTAACATACTGTAAACAAGATAAAAGTGATAATAAATAAATATGATGATAAACATCGAAAATATTCAAAAAACGTAAGCAGTCAAGCCGCATTACTACTTGGACCTACTTTATCATCTAACACGTACTATAATCAAAAATTTTTCATCTTTCGCTTGATATCACTGCATTTTGAGGAAAATAACCCCTTCACCTCTCCCAAAAAAACAGGTGTGAAGATGAAATTAGCATACAGCATACTTCTCATTATTAGTAACATAGATTAACCATACCTAGATAGCCAACGGTATACTCTATACATACAAATTTATCACTCATAATTAATGTTGAAAAAGGAGTCAGAAAGTTTTTTTCATTAATATCAAGAATAAAAGTTAAGTTAGAATCTTGGGAAACAGCTTCTTCGAGATTCATATGTAAGAAGAAAGGGTTGAAGAAGCCAACCAATGAGGGAAGAGTAAGAAGAAAATGTTAAAGCAGCCAACCAATGAGAAAAAAGCAAGAAGAAATGCTTTAAACAGTGAACCAAAGAGAGAAAAAAAAAAACAAGAAAAAAGTTGTAAAACAGAGAACGAATGAGAAAAGAGCAAGAAGAAAGCTGTAAAACAGCCAACTAATGAGGAAAAAGTAAGAAGAAAGATGTAAAACAGGTATTAATATTTTTTAACAAAAAATATAACATAATAACAATTTCATATCTAAAATTTTGAATCATCATTCATCAATCGAAAAATACTTATTGAACTAAAAATTGAATTTAATGACCAAATTAAATTCATCTCCCTGAATTAATTTTCAGACTCTACTCCTTCCCCCACACACCTAAAATAAAATGACATTCAGGGGCGTAACTAAGGGGGAAGGGGGGGGAGCTTCCCCCCCAAGTGTTTTGAAAAGTTGGGAAATTTATAATTGTTCAACGCTGAAATTGGAAACTTGAATTTCTTTTGGGAAAATAAGAACTCGAATAAATTCGAACTAATGCCAGCTTATATCATGTATAGCGCACAACCATGGACGTATAGCCCCCTTGGCTTTTGGAAAGTTGGTAAATTTGGAGTTTTAGCGTAAAGTTCGTAAACTTGACCACTTGCGCAGTATTATTACAGCCATTTTTAAATTTTTTGAAGACTAAAAAAAAAAAAAAAAGTCAACAGTTGGTAAAATTTCATGGTATTAGTTGGCAATTTTTGGTTTTCTCTCCCTCCCCCCTGAAGAATGTCCTCAGTACGCCCCTGATGATATTAAGGTTTTGAAAACTTTTTGATTAAAAAAAAAAAGAAGGAATTTCAAATCCATTACATTACTTTTACCTTCCTAAGTCATATTCTGTCATTAAAGACATAAAACATTTTGGCCGCCAATTTTTTGAAATTTAGATGGATAAAATCGATTTTAACAGAGAAAATATGTAGCGATAAAAGCGTTGGTCCAAATTACTTTTCTATATTATACTATTGAAAATGACAAAAATTTTTTTTTTAATGACGATTTCAAAACCCTACGATGCAACTCAAAATTTGGAGTAATGCGATTGAAAATTGAAAAGTTTGAAAATGTATGAAGTTAACGCTAAAAATCACAGAGATCAATCTCCCCTTGGCTTTTTTCTAATAGTTACCTATTAATAATGACATTTGTAACGAAATATCCAAAAAGCAAAGAACGTCGGCTTGATTTTATATAGATAATAGAAATTGAGGATGTTTAATCATATGCTAATGTTATTTTTGAAATTTATCATTTGTAAACGCAGTAAGAGCGTGAAGGGGGTAAGGGGCTAAATCAATATCTGGAAGGAAACTTAAGATCTGGAGGAAAATTAAGATTCCGAAGCTAAGTAGAATGATATCCACAAGGAAAATTAGCACCTATACTACACCGCTGCAGTTGTATTTATTTCGACTAAATCGTTTGAAAATATTTTTCTCGTCCTTACAGCGATGAATTATTTTTTACTTAAGCTCCGTGGAATTACACTCATACATTGACAAGGAAGAAAATTTTTATGAATTGTGTAATATTAATTTTTTAATATTTACAAATAATGAATCAAACTGGTCCTATTTACCCACGCCTAAATATGAATACAAGTTCAACGTGTACAATGCACATTCAAGTACGTCACCAATGTATACGTCACGGTGCTCGACTAAATGATTCGTGGGAACCGACAGCTTTGCTATCTGAGCTTATGATCACGGCGAATTAATTAAATAGAATGTTAATCAGCCAATACGCGTGATAAGAACAGGCAAAAGGCGTATATTTAGATTACTTGTCACGTTTCGAGGGCAAATTCGCACACTGCCATCAGTCTCTTTGGAAAATAATTTAGCGGCGTTTTCAGCGAGCAAACTCTGCAATATTAGCGGTTACCGCGGTCTCCGTTAAGGTTTGCACCCTCATTAATCAATCAAATTGTGTATTATTTAGGGATTGCCAAACTCCTCGGCGGAATTTTTTGTCGACTTGAACGAGGTCAGAGGACTGGCTACGCCGTCGGCGAAATGGAAAAAAGGCGTTAATTTTTCGATACATAAAATATACGCAAGACCAATCGACCGTAATGATAATTGAATTGGTTGCTCGGTCGTAAAATTGCATTTACTGATGAGATCTGTTTTGTGCACGTATTATCAGGTTAATGCGTTTTCCGTGTTATATGCAGTTTGTTTCAAATCAATAATTTGAGCGCATACGCCAGCAATTGTGGCGTTCGCATTTATTCCGCGCGATCCGTACAATTTTCGCGGACTGTTTCGCCGTTTTACATATTTCATATTTCCAACGAATGCGGCTTTCAACGTGATTTTAAAAAATCGCGTATCGACGAGTACCTGCCCTGCTCGTGTATCAGCCCCATTGTTTCTAGCTATTTTTCAAATATTCCGTCCCTTACCCGCCTTTAATGCGTAACTGTGAAGTGACTTTAAGCAGCTTTGCAATACCTTCGAGGATATTTTTACTCGCTATTTTCGGTCGTTTATATCGGTCCCATTGAATTTTACTTCATTTTGTATTTGTATTTGTATACTGAACGAGAAAGCGTCAAAATATCGCGAATAAAAGACACTCGTTTTTTCTTGTCAATATTTTATACACAGTCTCTGAGAACTGTGATTGAGCCTAGAACGGAAATAATTTTTGATTTATCGTAATCGATTTTGTTTCTGCGAATCGAATGAAGAACATTTTAAGAAAAGATTATTCATTTTTGAATTTCTTTATTTTTGGTCTTTTATTTTCATTTTGGACACACTTAATTATTTCTAAGCATTGTTTTTTCATTCATGTACGTACTTTTTTCGTTCTTACTTCTTTTTTCATGTATAATGTTTTTTTTTTTTATGAACGATTCACGTTCAGACTTTTTTTACATTAGGGATAATTTTTTGAATTTTTTCTTTTTTTTCATGAGCAAATTCTCTGTTTTTGGACTTTTTTTTATTTTTATGATCGATTCAAGTTTGAACATAATCAGTTATTAAGCCTTTTCGATATTTACAACGTTTTTTAGTTTAGGTTTCAATTTACACTTTTTTTTCATTACAATTTCTTTAATTTTTCCACTTTTTCTGATTTTGAACATTTTATCCTTCATATAAGAGACTTTCTTATTCCGAGATATTTCTTTCAATAATGACCTCTGATTTTATTTTTGGCATTCTTATTTTCAGGTGTGTTTTTTTTTTCGTAATGGTTATCTAACATTTTTGGACATCTTTTTTTAGTTCCTGGACATTTTCATTTTTGGATCTTACTTTTTCTGAATTTTGCATACACACAATTCTATAAAATTATTCTTTCATCGTTTTTTTTTTCATTTTTGAAATTTCATTCGTTTTTAAATTTTTCCTTGTTTAATACGTTTATTTTTCATTTTTGAACATTTACTTCACTTGGACTGTTTCATTTTTAGGATTTTTTTCATTACGGGCATTTTATTTTTGAACTTTTCTTTTTTCATTTGTAGAACCTTCTCATTTTTAAGATGTGTTTTTTTTTTTCATTTTTGGACAAAACATTTTTTTTATCTTGCATACCGTTCATTTTTAGAATTTTGTTTAATTTTTTTGTAATTTATGCATCTTTTTTATTTTTTGACATTTATTTCATTCATTCTTTTTGATTTATATTTTTGAAGGTTGTATTTCAAATTTCTTGTTTTTATTGCGAGTGTTTTATTTATAGACTGCACTTTTTGATATTGTCGACACACTTCATTTGTAAACATTTTTTTTCATCACAAAATTTTTTGATTTTTCGACTTTTCTTTGTTTTTAAAATTTTTTCTTCATTTACGAACTTTTTTAAAATTTTGGATACCTATCACCTTCTAAATTATTTTCTTTCATCGTTTACATCTTTCATTTCTAGGATTTTGTTTGTTTTCAGGTTTTGCTTTATTTATGGATAATTTACATTTTTGGACATACTTTCTTCATTCATACTCTTTGATTTATATTTTGTATGATTTATTTTTGACTGTTTCATTTTTGGATAGGACTTTTTTCAATTCTTAACACTTCTCATTCCTAGATATTTTTTCAACACAATATATTTTTTTTTTTGAAAATTTTTCTTCTTTTTTTTTGTGTTTAAGGCGTTTTTAGCTGCCAGGGCTATTACGCCAAACTAGAGAATTTAGATTTCGGGGAACAAGAGAGTTCTTCGTAGGAAAATCAGAATTTTATCGATAATATCTGGGTCGTCTGGGATGTTGGGGCTAGATATACGTATAAGATGATCGGCATTCCTGGAAGGCTACGCATTGGTATAATAGGTGGTTTATTCGAATGGTGTCGTTGAGGCAAAATTGGCATGTTGGGGTTTCCCGGATACCCTGAAATAGGTGCTTGTGGGTTACGAGGGTGTGACCGATTCTAACTCTCGTAATTACCACTTCCTCTCGTCGATTTAATTGGTCTAAGTTTCTCCACGGGAGGATGGATTTTTTGTGGAGGTGAAGTTTGGTACCGGGATTTTCTGACCAAATTTTTTGCCAATTTGCGAAGGAAATGGCTCTGAAATACTTTTTTAAGTCAGAAGGTGTCACTGATGGTAAAGGGGTCGGAATATTTGCTGACTTTGCCAATTGGTCTATGATTTCATTTCCAGAAATACCAATATGGCTCGGAATGTAAAGAAAAAGTATCTCGTAATTTTTTGTATGTAGGCTATGGTTAATCTGAAGGATTTGTGAAACAATAGGGTGCTGTGAAAATGGATTTGAGAGTGATGTGATTGATGAGAGGGAGTCGGACAGAATTATAAATTTATTTTGAGATATTGTTGACTGGTCGTGGATTTTCTTCAGACAATGTAGTATTGCCAGGAGTTCTGCTGAGTATATTGATGAGAAATTGGGCATTTTAAAATTAAAGTATGAGTCTGCTATGGAGAAAGCGTAGCCTACATGGTGTGGATTTTTTGATCCATCAGTGAAACATTTAATGAATCCTGGATAGTGTGACAGCTGTTCCTGCAGCAACCTTTTAATGATATCTGGATGGTGATTTGATTTTGGGTAATTAGTAAGCTGCGTGTTCACTTTTATTTTCGATACTATCCAAGGAGGGTATTCGAAAGGGTTTGTTAATGGGTTTGTTAGGAAAGGAATTTGATGGTCGAGTACAAGAGCTATATATTCTTCAATCGGCTTAAAAACTGGATAGTTCTGATCAGAAAGATGAGAATTAATTTTTTTGTTGAGAGGTATTGTTTGATTTGTAGATGCCGTTACAAAGTAATTATTTGCAACGATCGATCTTCTAATATGAGGGAGGGGCTCTGAGGCTTCGCAATATATGCTCTGAATAGGGGAGGATCGTAGTGCACCTATACACATTCTAATAGCAGAGTTCTGGATGGTTTCTATATTTGATAATACAGAATTACTGGCCGACATAAAAGCTGGAACACCATATTCGGCTTTGCTTCTAATGAAGGCTCTATACCTAGATATTTAAAAGAAGTTTTCTAGATGGATTATATTTAGGGTTTTTCAGGATTTTCAAGATATTTAATCTGCTCATTAGGTCCTTTTTAAGATATAGGATGTGTGGCGTCCACGTAAGTTTCTCATCAAAGATGAGGCCAAGAAACTTCACCGGCTTTTTGAATTGTAATGGTCGACCATTTAAGTAAAGGGATAAAGGAGGTAACTGTTTTGTTTTTCTGCTGAAATTAATGCAGTGAGTTTTAGATTCGGAGAAAGCGAGACCATTATTGTTAGCCCAAGTTTCTATTTTCAGGAGGGTTTCCTGTAAGATCGTTTGGGCTAATGTTGGATCGTTGCATCTGAAAGATATATTAATATCATCGGCGAAAAGTCGAACGGAAATTGATGGAGGGATTACTGAGTTTATTTCGTCGATCAGGAGAATAAATAAAGTCGTACTAAGCACAGATCCCTGAGGGACTCCATTTTCTATTTTATAAAATGAGGAATATGTATTGTTTACTCGGACTTAAAAAGTTCGGTCTACAAGGAAGTTTTTAATGAAGTTTGCTAGGTGTCCTCTAATGCCAATAGTATAAAGTCTATCAAGGATCTTATATCTCCATGCTCTATTCAATGGACTTTTTTCAATTATGAAACGGGTACGTAGGATATTTGTATTTACCTATTTAAGTTCGTATAATCATTTTATCATATGATTTTGATTCTATGTATTTAGTTCAAATTTTTTTTTATTTAGTTTTGTTTTTTTCTGTTTGTTTACGAAGAATTTGTTTCCCAGCTTTTTTTTTCACTTTACAGTTCTTGTATCAATTTTGTTGCTTATACAGTTTTAAAGGTTTCATTACACTCACACAATAAGCATAGCGGGGATGGGAGGTTACACTGCTATTGTGTGAAGACGTAATTATAATTATGTTAAATCATTTAAAATAAAAAATATTTCATTTCATTTTATTAAAAAAAAAATTGTTTATCGTTCATATACAGTCCATACCTTTTATTTTAGAATTTTGTTAATTTTTTTTTTATAAAACTTTTCCATTTTTAGACATTTTATTCGTTCATTCTCTTCGATTTATATTTTTGGACAATGTATTACGGTTATTTTTTTTTATTTATTGTCATTTCATGAATGTTTTCTTCATTCCTGACTTCTTTAATTTTTACACATTTTATCTTAACGACTTAACACCTATTTTTTTCGCTATGCATCTCTTTAATTTCGCATATTTTTCTTAATTTTAGAATATGTTATGGACCATTCCTCTCCTTTTTGTTGGACATTTTATCCACGACATTTGCTCGTCATTATGTGCATGTTTTTCGTTCAAGGATTTTTTTTCGAAACAAAAATTTATACTCATCATTCGTGCACAACGTTCAAGACAACTTGAACCTTTCCATCTCAAATATTAAGATTCCTTCCACGAAGGATGGAGGAATTAACTCGTATCGTAAATTTAATTGAATACGATTCGGTAAAATTTAATTACCATCAAATGTCGTGCATCACGTTCACTTATTCCTTCACGTAACGAATGCCGCCATAAATAAATACGAAAAAGTTATTCTTTGCGATATTCAGTACCGCAATGAAATCTATCGAACAACTTGTCTAATTAAAATTCCATCCTATTTAATTTATTAACGCTTCGCTATAACTAAATTATTCCAGAATAGCACCCAAGACGATAACCTTTAATCGCACAGGTAAAAACTTCACGATAAATTCCCCCATTGGCAACTTCGTACAATGAGTATAGGGAATATCCATTAAATAACTCGATAAAATTACTTTGTGTGTTCAGACGCACGGTACCAGGTGTAAAAGAATTTAATAACTCGAATGCGAAGCTTTTTAACGTTGAAAAACTTTTTCAAAACGTTGGCATCTAAAACCTTCGTTGTAAGAACATAATCGTAAACATTAAGCATCTTGCATGTAAACATTATACTAATAAAATGAAAGGCTTAGTGAATAGTTGTTTGAATTATTTCAGTATTCTATTCTAAGAAAAATACCTAATTTAATTTCTTCAATTGTACAAAAAAAGAAAAAACTTATAATTTACCGGACTTTGCTATCAATACCAGATAGCTCGTTAAGCTTCATAAATCATTCGCAAACGGTTAAACGTTTTAAAGCAGCCTCTCAACTTATTCATAATTTGGGCTATGGTACGAAATGAAGAGAAAAATACACCGTTTACTCGCGAGTTAACAAGGTAATAGTACCTAACGACCAGCTCTGCCGCGCTTTTTCCGCCCAACAGGAAAACAATAAAAAGCATTTCACTGTATCTCCTATTTTCCGGCAATTTTCCTTTTATAAAGCTTAAAGTGAGATACGGTCAGTGAATACAAAAGCAATAAAGACGTTGGCTGGGACTTATACATTATAAACTTTCAGCAACCACATACCGCTGGTACTGTCTTGGAAATGTTTTCTTTTTATGAAGCTCACCCATCGCTATATGTCAATAAAATTCTCGGTATCGAATGAAGAAAAAACGTATAGCAGCGGATTTCGTTATTTCTAGTACGTATGGGCTTCGCGAGTATTACCCAGACGTCTGAACCATGTAACGTTTGAAATTAGGAACACGACGTTGTAAAATTAAAAAGCGACCTGCGACGATGTATATATTAAATCTAAAAGGAATTTATAAAGGTACGCAATTCATTACGCTTCCAAATTATAACGTTATACTATTCGCGTTAAAACTCACGTTATGACGGAGATTTCGCGACGCTTAAGAATTCCTCTTATTACCGCCATACGCCAACTTGATGAAATTTCACGTTGAAAATAAATTAAGTTGAGTTACGTTTGGAGTCATTTTTGGCGGTAATTTCGTAATTTTAGAAAATACCCGTTTTAAGGATTCCTTCATAAAGCACATGGTGGTTGTTTCGAATTTACCGCAAATTATTTACACGAGAGAACCTAACAGACGACATATCATCAAATTTATTACGCAGAGAATCAATTTTGTTCGAATCGTAAACATTCTACAAAAGAGAATACGAAAGATCGAGATTATTATAACTAATGAAATTAATTAATTTACGATCTGCTGTTAAAACATTCTTGGAAAAGCGAGCGAGTTTTTTCGATATTGCATTAAAAAGTAAATTTTGAAAGCTTTGAATACCTTAAAGTAAGCAAAAATTACAAAGCTTAGACTGGCTTATAGCTAAAAGTACTCCTATTACGCGAAATAGCTTTTAGCTTATGCCGCTAACGGAACAAAAAGTAGTGTCGGATTTCGGCTTTCAGCTTTCGGCTGGTTTCCTCGTATAGTCTCGTCGATGATAAGATCCGAATAACCTTGTTAAATCGTAGACAATCCTTTAATATTTCCTTCACTATTTGATACTCACTCGCGTGTATAACTGTATATTATTGTTATAAATCGTAAGCTCGAATTATAGCGTATCTGTTAAGACTAAACTGTAGTCATACATCGCAGCCGTTAATAAACATAAAATGGAAAACAAATAACAATACGATTTAATAAACAGAAATTTTTTTCTACTTTTATTCGTGAAAAGAAACGGAAAGCTTTCTGAATAATAAAAACACAAACAACACTTTCGCCTCTTTTTTCGGTCCGACAACGTCAAACTTTATAAAACTCGCTACATGACGTTGTCAGCTTAAAATAAAGTTATGCTTTCTTCATACCTAGCTCCAAAGTGAAAAAGAATTTCCGACTAAAGAATGAAAATAGAATAACTTGGAATTATTTGAATAACGAGATGGTCGTTTAGACCAAATGTTGAGAAAAAAGATGTGGGAAATTACGAGATATTGATGGTCCAGTCATTCATATCAGTTTGTTACCGCCTTCATAGGATTGCAGGTTTTTATGTAAATTCAGATTTATTAATTCGAGGTAGGCAACAGCAGGCTCGGATCCAGCAGGCGAGTCACCGAGAAAATCTCGGTGGGCCGCGATGTATTTGGGCTGATGAGGTAAAAAATTGGGCCACTTAATTTCTAAACTTTGATAATAAAAACAAAAAAAAATCAGAAATCCATAATTTGAAAAATGTGAGAAGAAATTGGGCCGATTAATACTGAGTGGGCCATTGAAAATAACATTTCTCGGTGGGCCGTTAAATTTTCCTATTTCTGGATACAACCCTGGGTAGCAGGAGTTCCCGACCATTTTCTCAGATCTACTTTCCTGAACACATATTTCCAATAGCTACTTTCCAAAAAGATAGGTATCCGAATCATTTTTTCCCGAATTTCGAAATTCGGAATCATAAATTTCAAATATTCTGAACGGATTTATTCCCAAAAGTCAATTTGACGAATAGTACCTTACACCAAAGAAAGAGCTGGAGTACGGATTTAGATTAAGATAAATCGATATTCTAGCCTAAGTTTCCAAGATAATGCAGTTTTTTATGTTCTGCTTTATACTCTTCGTACGAGATAGTGATAGTACGAATTCTGTTTTGTAGTTCCAGCTATTTTCGTTTTGGTACTGCACTCACTTTTCTACCTAAACTAAATTCCATAATGCTCTTTTCGACGTGGACTTGCTCCTCCTGGAACTCGCCAAGGGCTGAATATAAATCCACATGGTGCTTTCCTACCACTAAACGAACGCGATTGTGTCATCCTTCGCTCGAATTATTTGTATAGTGCATATTATTCAGAGCGGCTTCATACTGGTTCCACAGAGTATCTTTCCTTTAGATTTTTTCTTTGATTTAAGGTAGACAACCCCCTACAAACACAGCGAATACGAATCGCAAGCGATTTCTAGCATGCTACTCACAAATAAAAATAGCATGTTGAAAGTATTCGAACCAGATGCTAATATCGCATCACATTTTATTTTAATTTTTCATCATTTGCATCGCATGAGAATCGCATGTAGGTTTCCACATTGCGATACGTATGCGATCTTTATATGCTATTCACATGAGATTTTCGCATACTGTACACATGCTTGAAATAAAATGCGAATAAAATACGAATAGTATAAGAATTTCGCACTTATTTTATCAATATATAATTAAATTCAAATTTGCATTCGAATCACTTGCGATACGACTGCGAATACAATACAGCGAAAATCCTGCGAACTCCCTAACGTATCGCATGTGAAAATTATAATTCATTATATATTACATTTATTAAGAGTCAGTCTGAAAAGTGTTGCATCAGGTGTATTTTTTTTTAAATTTCAATACGTTAAATTTTAATTTTATAATGAAAACGAATCGACAAAAACGTCGATTACGGAATAAAGAATTTGAAGAATTTAAAAAAAGAGTGAATTTGAGGAAGAAAGTAAGTAATTACAATAATAAAACATGTTAATGTATTTTTATGTTTACAATTTAAGTTTTTTTAATACTTGCACATGATTTTTAAAATTTTAAGATATCGAAACAACGAATAAAAAAGTTGGATGAAACAAAACCTTATTTGACGGAAACATCAAGCCTAACTGTAATAATTTAATTTTATTGAGTATTATTTAAATAGAAGACGAAACTCATGCTATAAGAGTGCGAAGTTCGTATGCGCTGTTCGCATTCGAATCGCACTCTAATAACACGCTTACATAAGTATTGGTTTCGCATGCGAAAAGGATGTGAAAAGTAAGATTATTAAACGCTACAAATGCTAAAAACGCGGACATTTTCGCTGTATATTAGCAGCGAACTTCACATTCGATTCGCATGCTAGAAATACTAAAATAGTATTCGATTCGTATGCGATTCGTATTCGGTGTGTTTGTCGGGCCGTCTACATGTAATTTACCACTCACCACTCGAGCTATTTCGGAAGTTTTGACGAATTTGATGCTACTCTTGAAAGATGTACCTTCGGAAATCATTTTTTTTTTTATTTCATTTTTGATTAATGAAAATTCAAGTGGAAGTTTGATGTGGAAGTTTCAATTAAAAATTCTATTATTTTATCTTCTTTAATGTTAAAAATTTGTGTATATATAATAATTCGATTAATTAAAAATATATTTATAATAGTGTTAGATTTTAATTATATTTTTATAAATTTAACATTTTTTGGCATATTAATTTTTAGTTTAATAAATTTTTTAAATTATGATATTAAATCTATAATTGCTTTTTCTTCGATTATTTATATAAATATAATTAATTTTGTTTTGATTATAAATTATAAAATAAGTTTAGATATTTTAATTAAAATTGCATATTCCATACTTATTTTAAATTTCCTACATCAAATACACGATATTTTCTTACTTCAGGCTACAGACTATTTCAAACAACTTAAATAAAGCTAGTATTCTCAATCATTATTTATGATATGATTATCACAAAAAGTGCAATTAATGTGAAAACCAAATAATTCATGTAGCAGTATTTTATAGGTAAATTATGGCGAAATTCGTAATTTCTATTCATCTAGATTCATATCATCAAAAGAATTGCCTTGCTATATAGATTTTTTTTCCTGAAAAGGCTCATATTTCTACCTTCTCCAAAAAAAACTCGTTAAAACATCTTCGGTGATTTAAAAATTGATATTTCAGAAGTTGGGAAATATCATACGGTTACGAGGAACGAATATATCTCTCACTATTGCGAACATAACAGCTCCATCGCACAGGTATATATACCGGGGTCGGAAACGTCAAAGAAAAATGACTTATAAAATGTCCCATCTTCTAAGATTCGAGAAAAAATATCTGCTTTCGTGAATTCTATTAAATTAAAAAATTGATTTTCTGAATACCCGAGTTAGAGTAAATATTTACGAAAGAAACTTTTTAACGCTGCGAAACTTTTTTTTTCACCGATAAATTGTTCGACTCGTCAAAGTTGCACAAACCATACAGCAATTCGCGATATATCTGCATAATTTTATCTTTAAACTTTCTTCAGCGTAGCTTATCCGCGAATACCAACTTAAAAATAACTCGCTTTAATTTTACAAACTTCAACTATAACGTATAACAAAACTTTTTACTCTTATGCAGAAAATTTCATGCCGAATGCACATCTTTGGCACATTCGCTGAATACGAATGAACACGTGAAACATTGCCGCCATTCGAGGCGAGGTATTTTTCATGTGATTTTTTACTCGTTAAGTTTATTTCTAATTTTGACCGAACTGCAACGTTATGTATGACTTTTTGCGCGCGCCAAATGGCTACGAACATTAGCGTAACTTTTTTTCATATAATGAAAAGTTTACATTACGCGTCTATATTCGGGCCGCAGTCGATGATTTTCAGCGTTTTAGCGAACATGCTGTACTCTTACCTGAGGGGACTAATAGAAGTGTGACCCAGTGTTTTATTTCCTTCATAACTCATCCATTCTGAAAACAAAAAAATAAATTGTTAAGTAGTCTAGAGGATTAAAACTCGTTATTTTTACATCGACGAGTACCTATGTTTTCGAAACTCAATCAACACTGTACTCGAAACTCATTCATGTAACCAGCTGGCTATGGCGAATGAAATATTAATAACGTCAAATACATAACACGTGAAATGAACTTACGACGAATTCTTTTATAATATTCATTAAAAAAATACGGTGAAAGGAATAAAATGAGACTTTAAGGATTCTTTCATTTACCCATTAATAACGCGTACTGGCTCGGTATAAAAGGGCACCCATACAAGCAACTTTGAAAAAAGCATCATGCATAGTATGACGAAAAAACTATAAGGGGACGAAAATAATGAAAAAAACGCCCTTTATCAACGATACAATTAAAACAGCGCCGAGTGCACGCCGGTTTTAATCTTTAATGGGTAAAAAATCCTCCATACGCGTCGTTACTTTATTACCCATGTACACTTCGGGTCGATTGATTTTTAAAATTTCATCGATTTTTTTCACGCCGATACAGTCGCTGAAAGGACGTTTCATCGGAAATCCATTTTCGATGAAAGCCTCGCGAATAAAAACTGTCAAGTAAATAATGAAAATCTGCTTAGTTTTCTAAAATCGTCGTATGGGTGAAAAAGGAAAGTTAATAAAACCAGAGAGTGTTTTGTTAAAAGGCGTTTTCTTATTCGCGAATTTAAATTCTTCGACGAACGTATTACAAAAAAGATAAAAAGCGGTGGTAATCAGAGGAAAGTATGAGACGAGTTCGTCGCGCAATCACCGCGCACCGTATAAAAGCCGAACGTCTACATTAGGCGTTTGCAAACAAATCCATAAAAACGGAATCTTGATTGTATCCGGTAGAGTATACTTTCCATCTTCCATTCGCCTAAAACGAATAAAACTATATTATAAAATTCCACCGCAGAAAATTCTATTCACTGGCGTTTTTTACTCAACACAGACGAGCCTTTAGATTGCCACTAGTGATATAAGAATAGAAGAGAGATTTTAATTATTTTCCTAAATAAAGCCGCAAAATGTAAACAAATTTGAAATCATTTTTTGTCAGTATAAGAAAAATTTTCCGAATGGCCGCAAAATTCGAGAGACTTGAAATTTAATTTTTCGTTCGTCTATTTTCAAGTTAAGTTTTACGCTTCGTTTAATTCAAATTGAAAAAATTAATATTTAATAAATAATTTCAAAACTTCAAAAAAATCTTTTTCATTTTCTCATCTGTAGTGAAATTAGTGAAAACCTTAATTTCTATGTAGGCGGGAGATCGTTTGACTCCCACTGCCATTCCCAGGTGAAATTTCGAGCCTGTAATAAGTATAGAGAACAATTCTTAGGGGTGCGATGAGTATACTTCGCAGACTAATAACTCCTTACTGCTGATTCTGAGAGGTAGATTTTTTTTATTTTTTTAAAAACTAGGTGTTGGGAATGAGGTATGTGTGTTGGTTGAATAAATAATATTTTTCTTAACAAAAAATCATGCTAAGTCAAGTTGTTCTAACTGTTGATTTACCAAGTGTTCGACGATAATTAAGTTAATAGTTTTTAAACAAACGAATTCAAAAATAACGTGGTTTCTTTTCATTACGAACTCATTATACATGAATCAATGTTATTCTTCCAGAGGAGGTAATTAACGTAAGTCTACTCATGTAGTATACAAAGAGTAATTGTGTACGACGGCAAGGCATACCACCAAGTCTTTCTCCATAACATCGTTTTACTCTTGTTCTAACTCCTTCGTAGAATTATAAAAGTCTCTAGCTCTACAGATTTTAACTCATTTATTTTAAGAAGAGCAAATGTAACATATTTTTAGAAGTACAGTTCACTCAAGAAGGTAAATAACATCATACTTCAAGGGATTCGGAATCAGTCAATGCGAAAATGTTATTTATTACTAAAATTAATAGGTATAGAAATTTATAAATGAATTTTGATTTATTGAGCAACATTTTATTAAAACCGAATTTTCGAGCAAAGTATTAAAATTATGCTCTTGGAGGATTTTTGCGTTGATTATTTCCAAATTAATTGGATGTTACTTACTAAGATGAGTCATATTTAGTTTTTTCTTTCAAGTTGAAAAGGATAGGGGTCACAATAGTTGCTTAATAACCACAAAAGAACATGACCAAAAATGTCAGCCTCTAACTAATTTTTAGAACGACTCCACAACGAAATTTAAAGTTAAAAAATTTTCACACTTTCAAAACAACAAATTTTGGGCAATTGAAAATTTTTTTATAAATTTCGAAGTCATACTATGCCGTTCAAAAATTTAAATAGAGCATACGGATTTTTAGGGCTTGCAAAAAAAAAATTATTAAAAAAAAAATGGCGCCTATTTTCCAATCTTTGGTTAACAAAGTAGCACTTTCGGAAGTTAAAAAAATTTTATTTGACCAGAACTAGTTTTTTTTTTCAAAATTTCAAAATTTTTAAAACATTAATTTCATTTTACTTTTGGTCTACAAATTAAATTAGGAAGGTAAAATTTTTGATACTGTTTAAGTTCATTTAACAATTACTGCGGCCTCACCCCTTCACTTTAAAAAAAATATATATAATTTAGCTCGCCTATAACCTACCCCTCAACATTAAAGGGGAAAATAGGCCTGTAAATTAAAATCATATTATTTAATTTCCGTGCAACGTTTTTACAACTAAACAAAGTATGTTAGCCATTCAGAGGAGAGGGAATTATTTTTCCTCATCGGCTGAAGGGGTTTACCATAGCCATGACACTTCCATCACTTTTAAAAGTGATGTCGCCAAAGAGAGTGATTCTAACTTTTTGAAAGAAGGTCAAGCGAGGTGAGAATTTTTGTTTTTTTATAAATATCGCGATTTCTATTGGCAATAAATGAAAAACAGGTTAATACAAATTTAAAGAACATCAAATTTTCTATAAAAATGATTGTACTTATTTTTTTGATTCGAGGTATATTCATTCGGCAAATGTAGACGTATATTCGTCTTTGGTGATTAAATAAAGAAGATTTTCGCCTTTGGGATACACTGAATCGAAAAAGCGGACGTGACTTTTTTTATTAGAAATAATTAATATTGTATGCGACAGTTTTTTTCATAAATGCCATCAAACTTATGAACGTGTCCTCCACACTAAAAGCATCGAAACTCAAACCAGCTCCTCCACTAATACGAAATTGGTATGTTAAAACCATCCTTTCGCTAAAACGTAAAAAATATTACAAAAAGTATAACCATTTCACTACACCTATATTGAAAATGCGACATTAAAAGCGGTTTTTCGACAGAAAAAAATTATTGAAAACTTTATTACGTTATATGAATTGGAAAGTTTTTCAATTACTCGAATAGGAGACAGCGTACCCTGTTATTGTTTGAATTAGTGAAAAACTTCAGGTTTACAGTATATAGTGAATTTATCACTAAATAATTTAGTCGTCAACTAACAACTAGTACCGTATACTCGGTAACGTTTTAAAAGCTTGAAAAAAGTTTCTTTTAGAAAGTACGTAGGATTTATGGTAAATGAATAGCGACACGAATAGGTGGCTTTACATTCGGCACGAAAGTTCTTTAAATTCCATACTTAATTCAGTAATAAGCGAAATGAAAGCACGGGTTAATAATAACGTGTTAATCTGTTTGGATGAAAATAAAATTGAGAAAAGAAATTAAAAGTTTCATGGTTTCGGTATTTGTACAAAATAAATAGAGAAGGTGGATTTTATTTTCACATCAGCTTAGAAAATTGTGATACTCGATGAAAACAAAATAAGGATGTGATTCATGGAAGTAGATTAAGAGTTTATCAGTGTGGAATTAGGTTTGACGATGAAATATTTCTTCAAATGATATTTCATAAAAATAAACTTAAAGTTTAAACATTTACTTAGTTCATATTCGAAAAATATTTCCTCTATGTTGTCCATAATCCTGCTCAGGGCCGGCATATCAGTGGAAGTGGTCTCGAAAATTATTTTCAGAACATACTTTTTTGTTAGTGTACACCCGTAGTAATGAGGAGAGGAGGTAGTTAAAAGGGCACACATTTATTGAATACGCAAAAAATTTATGAATGTACTTCAGAACATTATTTAAGAAGATGAAAACATTTTTCGTGGGTAGTCATTCATTGCAATTGGAGTAGATAGTCATAATAATTAATTATGATTTTTTTTTTTAGTTTTAAGAAATTTATTTCAGTTTACATTTACACGACTACTGTTATTATAGAAGACTTTTACAATTTAACAATATTATAATATTCAAGAAATTGAGCTCATGGGATAGGCTCTGACCCCAAACTTTCCTTTGGCTATGGCTCTAATCTCTCTGAAAACCCCTTCTCGATGATTTTTCTGGCAGAATTAAGGTTTATAGTGATGAAGCTTTAATGAATATCGAAATGTTGCATACCGCGCAGTACCCAGCTTCCAGTCTCTAGCTGCTCACTCGAATATAAAGAATTTCATTTTTCTTTCAAAAATTATAAGGAGAGAGAGGAAAGTGGTTGTTAAATGAATCTCACAGAAAAAAAAGAAATTTCAGTTCTCGAACTTCATGGAAACACCCACCAAAGTAAAGTCGAAGTTTTCAAAATTTCCAAAAAATTCATTTTTTAGTCATTTAAAGGTTGAAAACAAGGAAATACATATTTTCTTAATTTTGTTGAAAAATCACCGATTTCGTGTATTTTCAAAAATGATAATAAATGAATATTTCGATTTGATTTAAGCTTTTCAAAAATTATATACCTAATCTCTCTATATATTAAAATCAAAATGAAATCGGTTTTTGAGATGCGCGCGCATCCTTGTTTCAAATAGCAGGTATAAAAGTTATATAAAGGATGACTGGTATACAAGGGAAAAAAGGTTGTAAATTTTAATAAAAGCCTTGCAAATGTGCAAGGGTAAAGTAATAAAATTGTTTTGAATAGCAGGTATAAAAGCTATATAAAGGATGGCAGGTATACAAAGGAAAAAAGTTGTAAATTTTAATAAAAGCCTTGTGTATGTGCAAGGGTAAAGTTATAAAATTGTTTTAAATAGCAGGTATAAAAGGAATCAAGGATAGCAGATATATAAAGGGGAAAAAAGGGTGATAAAATGTAATAAAAGCTTTGTACATAAGCAAGGATAATGCAGTAAAATTGTTTAGAATGGTATGTATACAAAGGTATAAAGGAGCAGGGACATCCTGAAAGAAAAACCTTTTAGTGGGGGGGTAACAAGTAAGAGTAAATTGGGTTGCGTAGTTGTGCAGTTTGGAATGTAGCAGTGCTTATTTCGTAAAATGTATAAAAATCTAACAGTGTATCGTTCGAAAATTAAGGTAAGTAAGTTCAGTATATAACTTTTTTTGCTCATATGGTTAAAGTTTTTTACATTTGTAGAATATGAAATCCAGAATCTAGCAGTGCATCATTCGCAGTTGAAGGTAAGTGAGTTAGGTGTGTAACTTTTTTTGCTCATATTGTGTGATTATATTTTGTATTTTTGTTTAGCAGTACATCGTTTGAAGTTGAAGGTAAGTAAGTACAGTACGTAAACTTTTTTGCTTATGATTAAAATCTTTTATGTTTGTAGAATGTAAAATCTAGAATCCAGCAGTGCATCATTCCAAGTTGAAGGTAAGTGAGTTTAGTGTGTAACTTTTTAGGCTCATATTATGTGATTACATTCTGAATTTTTGTTTAGCAGTGCATCGTTTGAAGTTGAGTAAGTTCAAAACGTAACTCTTTTACTCATATTATTAAAGTTTTTTATGTTTGTAGAATATGAAATCCAGAACAGTTGATGAGTAATTTTATTAAAGGTAATAAAGCTAAGTTAAATAAGTTGTAATTATTAAAATTTTAATTATTCAATTATTATATTTTAAATTTTAGCGCAAGAATGATAAAACAATTGAAGAAATAATCGTAGAGAAGCTGAAAAGATTCAATAGTTGGAATTTCATATAGATAATGAATGGAATGTAATGTATAAAACATTAAAAAATATATACTTCATATATAGCTTTTTTATATTTACTCTTTTTTAAAAAAAAGAGTAGCACCTGCAAAGCTGATTTTTTTTGTTGATCGACAGCTTAAAATATCAGCCATTACTGAAAAATGTCAAATGTCGAAGAAGTAGCCCCTCAAATTCTCACATTTTGAAAAAGTACAAAAATAAATTGTAAAAAATCAACAAAAAAAGTCTGACAAAAGTCTTTAGCCCTTTCTATAGGACTTGGGAAGGTTTTTTTTATGATTAACATATTATAAAAAAATGTCAAATATTGAAAAAGTAGGCTTTCATATCGTCAAATTTTTAAATAAGTTTGGAAAATTTTGTTACTCTACCTCAATATGATCGATAAGTGATGTATCAACAGTCCAGCATGCGTAACTAATCTCGGATTTTGTAGTAATTATTGTCTGCTTCAAAAAGGCTACAAAAATACTTTAAATAAATTTTTATTGATTTATTCTTTATGAATTGCTAGCTCCAAAGGCGGGGGTTGGGCCGCGAAGCGGCCAGGGGGCGGAGCCCCCTAGTCTCTCTATATATTAAAATCAAAATGAAATCGGTTTTGAGATGCGCGCGCACCTTGTTTTGAATAGCAGGTATAAAAAGTATACAAAGGATAGCACGTAAACAAAGGAAAAAAGGTTGTAAATTTTAATAAAAGCCTTGTACATGTACAATGGTAAGGTCATAAAATTGTTTTTGAATGGCAGGTATACAAAGGGGAAAAAATGTGATAAATTTCAATAAAAGCTTTGTGCATAGGCAAGAGTAAGGGTATTGTTGTAAAATTGTTTAAAATGGCAGATATACAAAGGTATAAAGGGACGAGTCTATCCTGAAAGAAAGAACTCTTAGTGGGGGTAACAAATAAGAATAAATTGGGTTGTGCAGTTTGGAATGTAGCAACTTGTCTGATAAAATTACTTTTGTTTTCTTCATTTAATTTTTATTGCGAGCCCCGAAGGGGCGAGGAGGCACTAGTATATATTAAAATCAAAATGAAATCGGTTTTGAGATGCGCGCGCATCCTTGTCTCTCTATATATTAAAATCAAAATGAAATCGGTTTTGAGATGCGCGCGCATTCTTGTTGCTTTGTTCATAGGCAAGAGTAAAGGTAAAGTTGTAAAATTGTTTAAAATGGCTGGTATACAAAGGTATGAAGGGGCGAGCCCATCCTGAAAGGAAGAACTCTTGGTGGGGGTAACAAATAAGAATAAATTGGGCTGTGCAGTTTGGAATGTAGCAGTACTTATCTGATAAAATAACTTTCCCTTCTTCATTTAATTTTTATTGCGAGCCCCGAAGGGGCGAGGAGGCACTAGTATACCTAATTTTTAACTCGCGACGATTCCCAAAGCAGTAGTTATTTTGTGCCAAAACATCCAAGTGATTTTATTTTGAGGCAAATTTGGAACACTTTAGAAACCACTGTGAACTAATAATCGGACGTATTTTGTCCCCTCAGTCGTAATGTCCTCAAATCAAGCCTATACTATATACGTAATTTTTAAATAATTTAATTATTATTCATTTCTGAAAATACACTGAATTTGATGTTTTTTGAAAGAAATAGTGCTATTTTTTCTAACATTGGCAGCTGGAAATTTTTTCAGTATTCAGAACATGAATGTTATTGTTATTTTGAGTACAAAGAAATGAAATTACCTACAAAAAAAAAATTGAATTCATCAGATTTGTGGAAATTTTTTCATTTTGATGAAAGTTTCGTAAACCTCAATATGTGAAGACTAGAAATGATTTTTTATTATTTGAATTAATAAAATAATTTCATTTTATTATTTTTTTTTGTAATAATTTTTTCAATTTATGTTTCATTACAAATTTTTTCCTATTACTATTAATTATAAAATTAATTTTTTTATAATTATGTAACTTTAGATTAATTTATTCATTTGATTATTTAAATTCTATTTTTTATTTATTTATATTATTAATTTTATTAATAATTAGTTTAATACAAAATATAATAATACTTATAATCAATTCATCTACCTCCTCAAGAAGCACGAAACACGTTGCTGCCATAAATTCTTAGATTCCCTATACAATGAATACTATCAATTTTTAATTTCCTACCTTCCTTCCCCCACCCCCCCTAATTTCCTTTCATTCATCTTTTTTACCCAAGATGAACTTTTCAACAGAGGTCACTAAGCTTGAACACCTTTTGAAGCACTTAATGATAGGTTTATCTAATGTGGAATTTTTCTCCTATCTGATAGACTAATTTTTTGTATTTTTGATTAATTATAACAAGAGACAATAGAGGTGTAAATATTATTGGTGTGAACACAACAGAGGTCACTAAGCTTGAACACCTTTTGAAGCACTTAATGATAGGTTTATCTAATGTGGAATTTTTCTCCTATCTGATAGACTAATTTTTTGTATTTTTGATTAATTATAACAAGAGACAATAGAGGTCTAAATATTATTGGTGTGAACAGCAATCTCCACTTTGTACACCCTACTTCACAATTTATACGAGTTTAGCTTCGTATAAAAAGTGGCACGAGTGCACGAGAAAGGTCGCGATAACGTCAAAACACAGTGGATTCGATTACAGGATGAAAAAAAAGTTACGATAGGTGAAAATAATGATATATTATATAAACCTAGAAAAAAAGAATCAAAATAAAAATCGAAGATGTCAGAGAATTGTCAGCGGTAAATTTACTTAATTTGACGCGTAAAACGATACGAATATTCGCGAGAGAAAAAATTCCATCGATGAAACGAATATTTTCGAATGGAATATTTTTTCAATTCACTTATTCGTACGAGGGTTGAAAAAGCTTTTCGTACGAAAACAAAATAATTAACGTTCGTTGATCGATTTGGCAAAAAAATACTCCAAGTAAATTACACGAGCGAAGTTTTCACGCCGGCGAAAAGTTTGTGTTTATGCAACGCGGAAACTTTTGCATTAACATAATTGATTCAATCCTATAACATTCGATATTTGCCTACATCTAAAGATACCGAATACTCGGGCGCATAAAAAATTTAAAGTAAATACGCTCGTTCATGTGATTTAAAAGAATTAACCTAAGAATAACAATAAATTCAACCGCGCAATAAAATGGTTTTAAATATAGACAAGGCAAAAAACTCACATCTGAAGACCTGCGAGCTCCGAGAAAAAAACTTAACACAACTTACACTCATAAAACTAGAAGGAACCTATATAAAAAAAAAGAAAAAAAAATATGACTCAAGAAGTTTTTAAATTATTCATGAATTTGGAGTTACAAGCCTTATAAATTAGATACAACAACGCTGCCTATAAATTTAAAAGCTGAATTGCAAAAATGACCGTATGTAAGTAACTTAGAAAGCGGTTTTACAAAAAAAAAAACCCTTCGAATAAAAACTTTATACGATATTTTTATTACATTTTTATTTCATCGAAAATTTATATTGTTTTGAAATATCTAAAACCTCACGCAGTTCGCTATATCCGAACGAAACTCCCAAATCGTGAATAATTATTATTTAAAAATGGTTGAAAAAAATTTTACTCGAATATGTAAAACCAATAAAAATGTAAAATATTCCCAAACGTTGAACGAATATTGAAACCTTAAATTGAACGAAGAAATAAAAAACTGATTCGGATAAACCTTGGAAAAATAAAAATTCTAAAGGGTTTTCTCGAATGGAGAAGAAAAAAAGCTCGAGGATTGCTATAAGATTTCCTTTTTCTCTCTCAACTTAAAAATTTATAGAGAAGTTGGAAGCCTATGGCGAAGCGGCTTTATAACATAACATCGACCAGTTAAGTAGGTAGAGGATCTTTTCGTGGCACTTGGAATGGTAAGTTTTCTCGTTGGGTACGAATTTTGGCGAAATAGATTTTTTTCAAATGGATACTTGAACCTTTTACCGGATTAGTTTCGCCTATTATCAAACCATTTGGGCGGAATCGATTTCGTTAGTATTTGGGTAGAGAATAAGGACTCCTTTGGGTGCATTAAACCATTTATATTTTAATTTGATGAACACATCATGCGAAAATTCACTCACAGTCGCTAAATCGTTTCAATCATGATTAAAGATTCACCCGTCATGTTTCATCGTTTAAGGAAAATTTCAGATAATATTCGAAAGAAAATTGTTAATTTGTTTTTACGTCATTTATTTAAGAAACGTTGTAAAAGCGATGAAAGTTTATCCCATCCATTCGACGATAAAAGCAAAGCTTTAATAAACCTTATCTTCGAGACGAATAAACTGCACAAGTAAACCTCACGTTACCACATTTTAAACCAAATAATGATCGCTATGAGGCTCGATTCGTTCTTTATTACTTCTTCTGGCGCTTTCAGCAATTAATTAAACTTCAACGTGAGGTATGGAGGAGACGGTTATTTCAATTTATTTTCGTACACGACAACTATTAAAATGAAAAGCGAAAAAATTCGCTCGACGTAGAAATCACAACATACATGGAAACAAATTGCAAAACATATAACTACGCTAATTCTAAAGCATTTTACATACTTGAAGTAGCTATTTTCGATGGCGTAATAAGACGACTCGAATACATCTCGAAAACGCGATTACTTAGTAAAAGGAGTACACGAGGTACGCATCAAACTACGCTGGTTGTCGTATTTTTGTTCGAATGGAAAATTATGCTTTTCTTTTTGACGACGAAATAGGATAAAAATATTGTAAATACGCTTAATGGAATGAAATGATAAAGCGCCAGAAGTTGAAATGAACGAACAAAAAACTCGCGCGACTCCTTCGCTCAAATTGAATTTATATCCTATTAGAAGGAAACGAATGGAATTCTGTAAGCTCGCTACCTTGACTGAACAGATAAACGTGGCGAACAACCGACAGAAATTGAACCGCTGTCTTGTAGATTTTGAATAATTACCAACTTTATTAATGAATTGAATTCGCCTAAATAAACGTGACATTTTGAGCGAATGAAATTTTCGGATAATGGAGTTCCACGTCAAGGTCGTTCAACGGAGCATGTACAGATAAGTATGGTGAGAATTTGTTGTCGATAATTATTAATGCGACACTGTCAAATTTTTCTTAGTAAAACATTTCCCAAGTGGGGAGGGGTGGTGGGGGGGGGAAGTTCGCCCATTCCATGAGCTCAGTTTCTTGAAGATTTAAATGTTGTTAAATCTTACAGTTCCTCTATAATAACAATCATCATATAAATTTATGCTGAAATATGTATCTACTTGCTGGATTTTTTAAATTAAATAATTTAATAAGTAAATTATTCATAAGGAATAATTGACTATGAACAGTGATGGCTATAAATCGTTATTTCAAAAATATTTCATCTTCTTAAATCATGTAAGTACTGAAGTACATTCATAAATAAAAATTTGTTTGTGTTTTCCTATGTTTTTTGGCGTTTCTTTAATTTTTTGTACTTTTTTTATTACATTTTTTTTTTTTTTTTTTTTGTCGCATGATCCTTTCTTGTCATTAAAACCTTTTTGTAAAATTTATCGCTTTTTTGTTTTATTTAAATTTCCTTCAATTTCTTGTTGTTTTCTGTCATTTTTACAGTTCAGGTATTCCTTGTCAAATTGTCAAGTTTTCTCATGATTTCCAATTTTTTTTTGCCAAATTCTCCATTTTTTATTGTTCCAACATTTTAGTACATTTTATAATTTTTTTTGTTACCGTGAATTCTATCAAATTCATGTCATTTTATTTTTATTTTTGCGACCAGGCATTTTTTTCAAAGTGTTTTTTTCACAACTTCATTTCAGCTTTTTTTTTTCATTCGTTGTCACTTTCTTTGTTTAGCTGTTCTTCTTATTTGACTAATTCTTTTGTCCGCGTTTCATTTTGTGTTCCTTTTTTCAAATTTTTTCAGTCATTTTGTTCATGTTATCATCATTACTACTATTATTTATTTTATTTATTTTGGTCGATTAATCTTATTTTTCATTATTTAGCTATTTTTGTCCATTTCTTCTTCTCTTACTTCTTTTTCATTTATTTTATTGCAAATGTTTTTTTTCGTTCTATGAGAATTTTTCAACTTTTTGTCAGTTCATTTTATCTTCATTGTTTGGGCTTCTTAGTCGAGTTGTTTGTTCGAATATTTTTGTTGTTAATTTATCGTTCATCGCTTTTTGATCTTTTTTTCTGACAATTAATCATATTTCTGTAGTTTGATCTTTTCTTATTCATTCTAGCAGAGGGAAGGCGTGGTTTTCGAATCTTTGCGTTTCAGACCATTCGTAATCATCTGGAAAATGTCTAACTTTTTGGTATAAATATAAATGTATATATTATTTTCCCCATGCGCAGTGCAGGCGAGTATTTATAAAATTCTCTATGGTGAGAGAGTCTTCTTAAAAATTCAAAAAATGTACTTTTTGTTTTTTTGGATACATCTCAAAATGGCGGATCACTCAAGTTTTGAGAGGGGCTGGAAAAAGAGCAAACAGCTCAAAATTTTCATTTTTCATATTATATAAAAGAGTAAGTCACGAATATCAATATTCCAAAAATTTCAGTTTTCCAAGTGTATTTGGAGGGGAGTTGGAGCAAAAAATGGTATTTTGAGAAAATTTTGCCTCATGAAATTTCCTGAATCTCCCGTATTTTATTACCAAATCAATGTAGAAAAATCAAATTTCGTGTATGAGGTTAACTGGTGACCAGAATAGGACTTCTTAAATTTGGGTCAAAATGGATCCAAAATGGCGCATCGTAAAAATCAGAAGATAATTGGAGGTGTCGCAAGTAGCTATAATTTGAAAAATTTGTATTCATATGATTATTGCATGGCACAAAATAATACATTTCTCCTAAATTTAACTTCTTAAGTAGTTTTGGAACTTTTGGAAAGGATAGGGTAGGAGTTTTCAAACTTGGTAGTTGGTGTGATATGTAAGCATGAAGAGGTTAGCTAAGTTATTTACAAATCTAAACAAGCCTCATTTGAAAAATCAGCTGCAGTAATGGGGCATGGCAGCTTACTTTTTTTTTGCGATTTATCTTATCATAATCCTTATCGTTAAGTTATTATTTGTTGTTTAGTCAATTTTTTGTTCGATTTGTCTTTTTTACGTCAACTTGAGATTTTTTTTGACTTCTTATTGTTTTATAGTCATTTTCATCAATGAGCTATTCTTCCTATTTTCCATTTTTTTTGTAGGTCAATAATTGTGATACTCTTTTCAACTTTTCCTAGTTTATTTCCTGTTACATTAATGTTAACTTCCTTATACAATTAATTTCCAGTTTTTTTTTTTTTTTTTAAATTAAATAAGAAGAAAGCATGGAAGCGTATTTTTTGTCATTGGGCTGATTTTTTTGTTTGCTCAAACATTATTTATTTCATTTAATTTTTTCGTCATCATGTGAATTTCCTTTGCCTTTTTTTTGTTTTATCGTATTTTTTGTATTTGTAAATTTTAGTCTTTTTGTCTTATTTTCGCAATTTTTTTTCATATTCTTTGTCTTATTATACTTTTTGTCACTTTTCCAAAAAAAAGTATTGTAATTTTCATCATTCCCCCGAAGCACTGATTTTGTTTCAAGTTTCATTACTTTTCAGCTTTTGTTGTTGCATCATCATTTAGCGAATTTTTGCCCAATTTTTATCTAGTTTTCCTCAATTATTTTTTCAGTATTCCTCTTTTTTCAATATTTATGGACTAATATTTTATATTTTAGTATGTCAGGTTTTGTCATGTATGAATCTCCTTTTGTCAATTTAACCTTCTTTTTTTTCACTTCTAGAAAATTAACTCGAATACCAGATCGATTAAATAACTATATTAGGCTATACTTCCAATCTTAAGTCTGATAAAAAACTCAATTTTCGAACACCTTTTCAATCGATGCACTGTATTTCTTTCATTTTACATTTAGAATTCAAAATTTATTCACAAATTGAAAAATTCGACGCCCGAAAAAAGGATACCGCATTAATATTAATGCACGAGAAGTTTGATTGAGTTAGTAGATAAATCCAAAGCCCGAGGAGATTTGGCAAATTGTATTGCGGAATTCGGCATCTCGACGGTATTGTACGGACGTCGATTGGAAAAAACAATTTTTGTCATTTACAGCGGTGTTGGAAATATTTCCACATCACAGTCAGTTTAATTCTAACAACGACGCGAAGACGTACATTGTGTACAAAAACCTGCTGCCGGTTGAATTCCACACGGGATTCGTATAACTGAAGGCCTGAAGTACCCCATTTCTATTGTGATAAGCACTTGCAAAGGCATTCACTAAACATAATACTCGTATAATGCCATTTTGAATTTACTTGTTCAAACGATTCGCGGATAAATAGAAAATTGAGCTATTCAAATGCTACATTTCACCACGCCGTCGTTCCATTACTTAATACGTCTTTGTTCTTATTCCAAGGAAGTGGCAAGCTGTGTAATATACGCGAGTGGAAAAACTATACGCCTTTACCTTCACTGGTAATATAGTTAACTTTAATAGGTTGCTAAAGGTTGCTCTGTTATTTGAGTGGTCATATTACCGAATGGTGACAGGTAGGGAAGAAATCGCACCCTGTACAAGTATGTAGATGTACAGGTAAATGAACCCGCGACGTTTAATTGTAATACTTTTTTATTTCGACATTTTCTCATTATAACACTTTTTTTTTTAAATGGACGCGTACATAATACACGTAGGAAGTATATCTCGATTGTGTAGAATGAAAATACTCGTATACGAGTAAACGAAAAATTTCACATAATGAAACCGTTCGTTAGCGCATTTCACGTATAAGCCGTGTTTTACCCGGTTTCCGTTTAATATTTTACAAACAAACCCTTCGAAAGGCTTTTACTATTTTATACATGTTTGTGAAACCCTTTTTATTACTTTTCTCCCCGTCGCTTCTTTTTTTCCATCGGCGTTTTTTTGTTTTGAATACGCGATCGATATTGCATCAATTTTAAAATTCTGATCATTTCCGCCGACTTTTTTCAATTACGTGGAAATAACTGGGTGGAATTTATGGCATGTGGTATGTATACCTGATGTAAAGCGAGCACACGCTTATTTTATAATTATTGTAGCTTAAGAAAGCGTAGGTACCTCGATATGAGGCCGGAAATACGTATTTTTTGGAGGAGGAAAAATGAGAAAATTTCGATTAAATTTTAAATTAATTTCAGCCTGTCTTGGAAGAATTTATCATTTTTTAATTCGAACGTACTTTTTCAATAAACGAATGCTTTGTACTCGAGACCTTTATCATTGATTTTTTCCAAAGCAATAAATTTCTACAAACAGCCGCTTCAACCTTCTCCTCGTGGCCTAAATATTCTCAATAAAATGTAACATCAATTTTTACCCTCGTGAAGAGTTTTCAAAGGCATATACGAAGGATTTTTTTTTGAATATCGAAATATAAAATTCCTTTTTTACGTATTTTTTTTAGTACTGAAACAAACACTAATATGAAAAATCAGACTGCTCTACGACTGTGATTTTTTTCTCCTTTCGTGTGATAGGCTATAATTTTTTTATTGATAATAAATAATACTTGGTTGGAATATTGGAGTGATAATATTTTTTTTGTAGTCTATATAGAAAAGGATGATGAATGAGAAAAGACGACGGTTTATTGAAGTTACGTCGATTTTTAGCTGAGTTTTTCATAAAAAAGTATGCTATTACAACCCCACTGATTTAGGAATGAGAGACTGGTGAAGAGAAGACTTCATATCTTCCTGTTTCTATTTAGTTTCCTTAAAATAGTTCATTACTTGCCCCATTTGCTGTTCGTAGCCTTTGGAAGGTCTCCGAGCAAGCTGCTGGCTATAGATCTTGAAATTAAAGTTTCGCTATCCCAAATGTTCATCAACTCTCCAAGGGGGTAGGGGCATTTACTCAAAAATTTTTTAAATGTATGTTCCAAAAAGTAAGTTTAAAGACTGAGTATAACACCATGAAGAAGAGATCAAATCATAAAACGAAGGTCGTTTTTGGAATTTGCGTACAATTTTATATTTTTTTTACGTAGTCAGCTAAAAGATTAGGACATTTTCCGCATCGATAAACTTTTTCATTTCCAAGCTCAAAATGATTTGCGTTATTTGAGTATTAATAGATAACTAGTGCCTCCTCGCCCCTTCGGGGCTCGCAATAAAAATTAAATGAAGAAAAAAAGTTATTTTATCAGACAAGTACTGCTACATTACAAACTGCAACTGCACAACCCAATTTATTCTTATTTGTTAACCCCACCAAGGAATTCTTCCTTTCAGGATGGGCTCCCCTTCTTCGTATACCTGCCATTTTGAACAATTTTATAACTTTACCCTTACTCTTGCCTATGTACAAAGCTTTTATTGAGGTTTATCACCTTTTTTCCTTTTTGTATACCTACTATCCTTTGTACTTTTTATACCTGCTACTCAAAACAATTTTATGATTTACCCTTGTGCATGTACAAGGCTTTTATTAAAATTTACAACCTTTTCCTTTGTATGCGTGCTATCCTTTACATACTTTTTGTACCTGCTATCCAAAACAAGAATGCGCGCGCATCTCAAAACCGATTTCATTTTGATTTTAATATATAGAGAGATATGGAGGAACATAGCATTTCGCATCAAGGACCTGATAGAGGACGCTATGTATCAGATGCGAGTTGTACACTTGATGAACAGCATACAAGCTGATAAGTAATAAGCTAAAAATAGTAAGGAAATAGAAATATGAAATATTCTTTGAGTATTAATATTGATACTCAAAGGAAATATTTGATGATTTTAGCGAGAAATTTTCAATTTTCAATGGAATTTGGAGCTATCAATCGACCAATTCAAAATTAAATATCTTTGAAATCAGGTGAGTTCGTGAGTTTTTGTTGATAATTTCTTTATCATTTTACATAAAGGTGGATACTTTGTTCTTTTTTTAGGTACCCGGCTACAGGTCTGTAATAACGGTAACGGAACGTAACGGAATGAAACGGAACGTAATGGATCAATTATGTTAGTGTTCCGTTATTTTACATTGTTTTCTTTTTTTGAAATTTGAATGCTGGCAAAATTGTTCCTACTACCCTGCAAGTCCAGTGCAATGTGCATTTTTTGATGTTAAATTGAAATTTGATTGTTCGTCTATCAACAATGAAAAAAAAAAAGAGGAAACTCAAACTCATAATTTATCAACTCATGAAAAAGAGGTAAGGAACAGAATGGAATGTAACAGAATGGAACCTCCAAAGTTGGAACGTAATGTAACGGAATGACCCAGGAACAGATACCAGAATGGGAATGGAACATAACACGATCCGTTATTACAGCCCTGCCCAGCTATGCTTCGTGAGATCCAACTTAAGAACCTTTCAATAAAATTTGAAGAAATTCATTATTTATTTAAATTGAAGAAATGACCAAAAGCCTACAGAAACACATATACAAAAATGAAAATTGAACGACTTTGAAATTAGATAATAATTTTCATAGTAGTAACTAGTAAGAATAATTATTTTGAAATTATTTTGCATAAAGGCAGATACTTTGTTGTTCTTTTTTTTTTCAGATACCCAACTAAATTTGGTGAGATCTAAGCTTGGGAGTCTTGGTTTTATTATTGGTGTAGTAGAAACAGTCACTTTTATTCTATTGGAAATTATTATAATTATTCGTTTTTAGTAGAGATAATCTAATCATTTAATATTAATTAAACATAAAAAAAAAAATAAGAATATTATTAATTAATGCATTTCATAAAAATTTCACTAGTCACACGCAGGAAAATAAATGTGGTATTGTACTTTATTGTGTTTTTGCAAAGATAAGGAATTCACTGCACTGTACACCAAGTGTACAATTCATAGTTGGTGCAACGCATTCTATCAAAACCCTGATGGAACTACACTTTTATCCCTCCATATTACTCATTAATATTCGAAGTTACCGCTGTATGAATTTCTTCCGTCAAATCGAATCATTGACTTCCAAATTCTTGTTTCATCAAGGGGAAAAGATAGAAATCGCTCGGCACTAAGTCTGGAGAGTACGAAGGAAATTGAAATACTTACCATAAGAATTTTATCAATTTTTTTTGCGTTAAGCGAGCACAATGTGTACAGGCATTGCTATACATCAAAACTATTCTTTCGCTCAATAAACCTGGTCTCCTATTTTTAATCGTGGTTCTTAAACGGTCCAGAAGGTCACAATAATGTGCTGCATTCAGAGTTTCTTCTATGTCAAGATAGTGAATCAGTAGTGTTAATATTAAAAAATTTGATGAAATTTTGGAATATACTTTGTGAAAGGTAAATAAACTACATTTATTCCAGTTCCACCCAAAAAATTAAAAAAAAAAATTCATATATATAGATGCGTGCCACACTACTATCAACCCATTTCCTCAATCCTGAATCTACTGCTGGTGCAGTTGAAGAGGAATGAAAATATATCTCTTAATCTCACCACATCATCGACTATTCTAAATAGTTACTTATCTATAAGAGAAAATACTCCAAATAATCACCATCCCTATTTTTCCTTATTCTTAAACCAGAGGTGTCACGATTCTCGATTAATCGCGCGATGCTAATTTGGCAGTACATCGATTAATCGGCCGATTATTTTGTTTTTTGGCTTTGTAACGATACCCGGAAAATGCCGAAAAACTATTGGATGAAGTCAATCTTACGTCACTTTTTTAAAACACTCACAGGTTCGCAAATCGCAATCCAAAAAATAAAACAATAAAGAGCACTTAAGAGCCGATTAATCGATTATTGGCGATTATTTTCAAAATTATAATCGATTATATCGATCAGTAATCGTTTACATCTCTGTCTTAAACAATAAATATCCAGTAATCCACCTCTGGTGTAAACAACAATCCTTATCACTGTTGACCTACACTTCTACTGACCCAATAAATGGCGCTAATTTCTGTTTATTCTTACATTCTCCATCTATGTCCAGACGTCCAGACCCTCTTAGCAAGAGCCCTAGGCAGCTAAATATGAGCTCATGTACTTTCTGTGGACAAGAAGTACTACAAATCTAAAACTTAGTTTCTCAGGTTGTTTTGTTGGATATAGGTGAAGGTGTTCCAACTCGGTACTGAATGTAAGACTGTAGGTGTAAAGAAATTAACATCTTAATGTACAGATCTAAGAAGCGCCATTAAAAAGTGAACTACAGTATCGCGGGATAGCTACTTGAAGTTTTTTGCACCTATAAAACCCAAAAGCCGAACCTAAAATCTTCACTTTACATTAAGAAAAAAACCTGCTCTTAATGCTGTTTCGCATGTAATGAGGAAAATTTTCACACCTACAAAATTTATGTCAACTTCGAGGCAAACGCTCTGAATAGAATGAAAACGAACGAACCCCCAGTCAGCCATATTCTAACGAACCACACATTCGCCGAACGTAATCTGGAAGTAAAAAAAAAATGAATAAAAAATAGCGCAGTATGAATTGAAAGATGGAAAGCATTGCAAAATGTGCGCTAAAAAGACCTGGAAACTCGGTAAAACGAAATAAAGTACTTCAAACGGTTGCCATTGTGCGAATATAAGTTAGAAGGGGTTAACGGGGTCGAGGATAAGAAAAAGTAAAAGGGTAAACTCTTTACGGGGGTACCGACTCGTAATCTGAAAACCATCACCTGAATGTCAAGGAACTGGCGTTACTTTTCTTGTTCTCGTCACGTTCATCTGTCTTTCAGTGGACCGTGAAAAGTAAAAAGCCAAACTAAATGATTTGTTTCAACGGGTCTTTTGTTGTTTAACCTCGTCAGTCGGTCTCGTTCTCTATCTACCTTAAACTCGCTCAATTTTTTTTTTTACGAGAAAAAAATTCCCAACTGCGGAGACGGCGCGTAACGCGACTATTTTACATGACAAGTTCTTTCATGCATAAATTTGCGAATTCCATCGCGCCGGTAATTACGGAATACCGCACGTTTGCGAGTGCGAAATTAATTTCTTGGTGAGGTTATGATTTTTTATTTTTTATCGCAGCTCGTGGAAGTAGGTTTTGCATTTAAGTAATTATATTAATATGTAGCTTTCAATTCAGTTTTTACTGTTGTCCAAGTTTTAGCGCAGAATTTTTACAATTATTTTACAACAGAGGTAATTGAAGTAATTCGGTAATTTCTTGCTTATAAACAAATGTTTTCCGTAATTTTATTCTTCTTTTTTTCGGTTTACCTATTTTTCGATTTTAGTATGCCTAAAATGATATGTTAAACTAAAGTCCACTGTTTTGGTAAAATTTCACTATGCTTTTTGATTGAAATTTTACTACTTCCAAGTTAAGGCAATGAAAATGTGAAAAGATTTTAAAACGTCTACAGCGCGAATAAAGGAAATGATGAATAGAACAGGGAGAGAAAGAGCGGTTAGCATAAACCCTTTTCACTATAAGACCTAAGATTAATTTAATGGTCTCTCGTAAACAAACTCTTCGGTTTTGCATAACGGCTGGTAATAAAGCTAACTTCAGCGCTATTCTGGTTGCATCGTGTGTTATGAGTATTTTATTGTTTGGTCGAAAAATCGCTTACCCAGGAGTATTACCCATTCAACTTATCCTTCATAGCCGAACCGAAAAACAGAATCAATGACAGACGTATCAAAGGATGGAGTGGCGGATTTATGGAAATTATACGCGTATTCCGTCGTGGCCACCGTAGCAGATAATGCAAATACGTATAATTCCAAATCACCGGAGATCATTTCGTTCAAAGAAAAAAACTTGAAAACTGGACGTTCGTATGTGCGACAATGGAACACTTCGAGTCATTTTTTATCGGCTCGAAACAAATCACAATATAAAGAAATGACGCCAGCCAGAACCCACACTTTGCAACTTTTTATTACGCAGAAAAAAAAGAACAATTTTATATCCTTTCGTTTATCTCGACTGCGCTTCTCGCCGTATATGGCGCTTGTGTATAAATAACAAAACAAAAAGAAAGCTCGATTTATTCTTTTTTTTTTATAGTAATAAAATTGCCTCAGAAGAAATGTACGTATACAATTGATTTTAGGCTATGGCGGCGTCGAAGAAAAAAATGATAAGCTGGAACACTTATGAAATAAAAATACGTCCATAACGATCTCACACGTCGTGGATTTATAACACCGAAACAAGCAGGAAACTCCCTGAATGGGCGAGTAAACTTCGGTAAATTTTCGCTCACAAATCATGTCTGAACTTTTCTACGAAAACTTAATGAGAGAACCTTTCTCACGTTTATGTATAAATTATATTTTTGTTACTCAAAGAAAACGTTCGCACAACATAAAAATATAATACAAACTTTTGATAATACTGCGAAACGTTATAACACGGTGAAAATGGGAACGACTTTGTTAAGAACAAAATTCTATTTTCGCATAAAAAGTCGACTGAAAAGTTGCAGCAATACATTAGGAAAGTTTAAGTGTAAACTTAAATGTTTAACACAAATTGTGCGAAAAACCGACCACGTTTTTATAGATAAAAACCGAGACTAGCTACATTTAAGAATTTTTTTCACCCCTCTGCAAACTTGTAAGTTGAGAAAAACTACTTTAGGGAAAATGGCTGTTGCTCGGTTGGCCTGGTCGAAGTTTCGGAATCAATTTTTATAACGAAGGCAGCTCTTCTTGGTACGGTATAGGAAGAAGTGACTTTAAGAGTACAAAAAACTGAAAATGTCGCCATACTGCATCTGAACAGTGAAAGATAATGTCTCAAAACACTTAGTAATCTGGTGATCATAACACATTCTTTCCATGAAAGCTAAAATGTGAATGATACATGACAAGTGTTTCAACTAGACTCGAAGTTACCTGAGCTGAAATTTTATCATGGAGTAGAAGTCATTGGGAGTTCTCAATTCTCCCAATTGTCACAATAATGATGATCATGTTCAGTACTGATTGTAGCACTTAACAAGCAGTTCAAGATGTTATAGAGTGGTAACTAACACCAGTTGTTCACAGTGGCACAGTAAGTTTATAATGGAATATAGTGAATATACTCGTATAATACACTCAACACTTTCGAATTAGATACAATAGTTAATGTAAAACGAACCATGGTTAAACAATTTCATCATTACAGAAAATAATTCAACTAACCAAGTATTACAAGCATAGCTAAGAACACAAATGAACTTTAGAAATGTCCATAAATCCTTAATGATATTGTTAGCGAAACATTGCATTTTCATACTTCAATCTTTTTCAAAACATATCACATTTGAATGGTTGAAATAAATGTAAAAAGTATGGTACCAATAAGAAATTTGAAAGTTCTTATCACTTACTATTTCTTGAAGTAAATACAATAATTATCATTGTTGTAATCCAATATTGAAATAGTTTGAAGCTTGAACGTTAGAGATGAGTCAGTGTGCCCCACCGCTTCAGGTATGAACGACTCGAATAAACAGGCTAACAATTGAAATATTGAACATTCGTATAAGGACGAAATGGCGGTCCTACGCGTTTATGTTTTTGTTTGTGTTCGCGTTATCC